>JASDQU010027274.1:32353-42832 GCA_032191745.1 Picea mariana
AAATAAAACAAATTTATCAAAATATAAAACACTAATTAATGGTTTAAGCCAATTTTACTTTTATGCACCATAAAGTTAGGGAAAAGAAGAATCTTCGTATGTATTTTAATAAAATCAAAATATTGAATAGTTATTCAATTTTATTTATATATTTAAGAAAATTAAACTTACAATCCCCATAACTAATTTCACTACTTCACTCCTCAACCATAATTTAATTAACTAAAATAAAAAAAAATTATAAATTTATTAAAATATAAAAACATTAATCAATAGTTGAAGCCAATTTTATTTTTATAGGACATAAATTTAGTGGAAGCCAAAATCTTCATATATATTTCAATAAAACCAAAATATTGGTCAATTATTTAATTTTCTTTATGATGATGATGATGATGATGATGATGATGCTTAACGTCCACTAAGACCGAATTGGTCTATTGGACCTTAAGAGGGTAAGTGATTACTTGCCTTTCTTTAAAATTTTGTTTCTATGCTCGAAAGGCATTAAGAGAAGCTTTCCAAGATCACCATATTTTTCTTGAGTTAAGAGGTTAGGAAGGTTGGTAGTATGACAAATATTTTGAAAATGAGATCTAATATAGGTATAGGATGGATAATCTAAGAGAAAGTGATTTTCATCTTCAACCTTCTTAGTGTCACAAAAGTGACACACTCTTTCATCCCATGGAGTTTTAGGAATTGACCAATGCCCACTTTCACTATTGAGCTCGTGAGAATTTGTTCTTATCTTAGCAATGCTTATTTTTTTCTTTACACTTGGCAAAACAGATAGATAATTTTGATCTTCTAGATTAGGGTTGATTACATCCTTATAATAACTTAATTTTCTTTTTTCTTCTAACTCTTTATCACACCACATTTTCTCCTTAAATTGTGATTTGACGTTTTTTTTTAATAGCATCTTTATTCTGTAAAATGGTGTCTTCCATGATTCCCCAATAGTTTAGCCAAGACCGAGCATCTTTATGCCATCCTAGCTTGAGTCGATGGTGGTTATGACTCGATTTTGAAGCAATTTTAAGAAGGCTCTTGCATTCCATGTTGTTTAACTTGTTCTTATACATTAGGTATTTAGTCATAGCCATGCTCTCAATGGGGGAGATGCTTGTTTCTAAGAGGAGGATGGGATAGGGCGTATTTCCTTTAATTTTGAGATTATAGGTTATAAAATTCTTTTGTATTTGGTCTATCTTTCTCCAGGATTCACAAGAGATACTACAACCCCAGACTTCACATCCATAAAGAATAATAGGTGTAACAAGAGTCTCAAAGAGGAGTTTCTTCTTATCCCAACTCCAAAGATCAACTGATTTACAATTGTTTCCAAGCCCATAATAAGCTTTCCATCCCCCAATAATCCTTTTCTTAATGCTATAATTCCAATTGAGTTTGTGGTGAATATCAATTCCAAGATATGTGTATGAAGTCACTTCCTCCAAGTTGTTGTTGTCATATAGGAAGGTATCCTACGAGATCTTATTGGATTTAATAATCATGACCTTAGTCTTATCAATATTAATAGTCATACCCATATTGGAGCAAATATCCTTGAGGATTCTTAGTTGGTTTTCAAGATCATGGGGACTCCTTGCCATAAGAACAATATCATCGGCATAAAGAAGAAGATTGATAACTATACCAGTGAGAGTAGGGTCGACACAACCTTCTTTTTCCAAGCAATCTTCTAACTTGTCAATGTATATGCCAAAAAGGGTAGGGGACAAGGGACAACCTTGTTTGACTTTGATATTGCAGTTAATATCTTTTGACCAACCCTCAATGTTTTTAAACTTAACAATAACGTTCTCATGCATTCTTGTTGCAACAACCCTCAACTCGAGAGACACTTTTATCTCTTCCAACCTACTCCAAAGGTTTTTCTTATGAACCATGTCAAAAGCTTTTCTAAAGTCAACAAAACAACAAAAAAGATTGGGTTTAGTATTGCGGAACTCCTCTGCAATGATCCTAAAGGTAACAAGATGGTCCACATTTGAATGATATCTCCTAAACCCGGCCTGGCCTTTAGCTCTTTTATCATGACTTTCTAGCCAAAGACTAATCTTCTTTTCCAAAATAATTCCATAAAGCTTTGCTAAAATCAGGCTAATCATAATGGTCCTATAATTAGAGGGAACGTTTCTATCCCCATTTTTAAAAATTGGAACAATGAGGCTTTGCGTTCAGGGTTTAGGGAAGCCTTGCTTGACTTCTAAATTGAAGAGCTTGTGTATGTGAGGGATAAAGATAAGCCCTCCGATTTTAAAAATTTCAGTTTGGTAGCCTTTAATGTCCTTATCTTTCCCATTTGCAAGTTGCTTAACCCTGAAATCTATGTCATCTAAAGAAAAAACTTCTTCCTTTGTAGGGACAATAGGAATGATGTCCATGGCATTAGGGAACTTGTAAAGACTTTTAAGGTAGGAATTCTAGTCCCTTAAGGGAATCCTATTATTTTCTTTAGTATTGCGGTTTAGAATTTGGCTCCAGAACTTCTTAGGATCCAACTTATATAGTTGTGAAAGTTGCTCTTGCCTTTTATTGATATAGTACCTTTTTTTTCCTTTTAATTAGGGCTTTGTATGTATTGATATTATCAAGTTTTAAGGACTTATTAAAATCCTCCCTAATGGCTTTCCTAGCAATTTTACAATCTTTATCATACCAAGGGTTGGTCGTTCTATTATTCTTTTTATAGGACACCTCGAAAGAGAACTTGTTAATAGAAGTGGAAATGGTAGTTGTAAACTTATGATAGAGTTATTCAATGTTGTCCTTATAAGTTAGGAGATTTAATTTACTATTTAAATCCTTTAAGAAAATGACAACTTTACTTTTGTCCAAGTGAAAATTCCTTTGATTATCATAATTCTCTTCAATGACGCTCCTATGCATGGAAAAAATTAGAGTTAGGGTTAAAGGTTTATGATCAGAGTCAGACTCATGGTCATTTAAAAGGTCAAAAGTTGCTATTTGGTTGGAAACGCGGATATCATATATCACATAATCTACAACACTACTACCTAGACCATGAATACAAGTCATCTGGTTAGAGTTTGGCCACTTCATTACTCCATTGCAAATTATTAGGTCTTGAGAGTTGCAGAGCTTGACCAACTCAGTACCAAACAAATTCTCAATTAGGTCTTTAGAGCTTCTTTTGTAGCTAGTAGATAAAAGAAGGTCGTTATTTAGCCATAAAGGATTATGGTTGGAATCAATACTTAAAAGAGTAGCTTGTTTAGTTGCAATCCTAGCATTAAAGTCTCAGAGCATGAGGATATTACATTCATTATTCAATCTATAAATATCTTGTTCTAAATTATTATAGGGACAATTGTTATCTAGATTGTTTTTCTTATAAAATGTAGAATTAATAGGTGCAAAATAACAAATTGCCATATACATCTTCTTAGCATTGGTGTCTGAAATTTCTATCCAAATGTACTGATTCAGAGGGTCAATCTTATGAAATTGAATGTGAGAAGAAATGCTCTTTCTAATATAACAAGCTATGCCTCCTATCCCTCTACGGTGGGATTTTTTTGTTCCATGCCGGCCACAAGACAAACCATTCTATGTTAGGGACCTTAGACTCCTCATTCTCCCAAGTTTCAACTAGATAGATAATATCAATATCACCCGGGATCCAACTTATCATAGGAGCTTTGCGCCATGGAAAGCCACGACAGTTCCAAAAAAAGATCTCGAGTGTCCCAAATTCCTATTTATTATTATCCTTATGGTCTCTATCCCTAACAATAGCTTTTCGATTTCTAATTATTGCCCATTTTCCTTCTTTCATGGCTTCTTTTACCTTTTGAACTTCCTTCCTTAATTCAACTTGGTCTTCGGGAATGAGGTCTTCATTTATAAATATTCCTCACCCTTTTAAGCTCAGAGATTTACTAAGTATGCTATATTTATGGTCATTACAACTTACTTTGACACAAATCAACCTATCTTTTTGATCAATTATTTTTCCTAACCTCTTTGCTTCTATGAGGTAAGTTGTATGAATTTGTGATTTATTATTTAATTCTTCTTTCAGTATTGCTAGAGTATCCTTCCTTTTTTATATTTTTTTGTGTAATTAAGCTCAATGTTGTGCTAAAAAATGAGTTTTACTTTTTCCTAAGAAGTTAATTGAACAAATATCAAATAATTTAAGAATATTTAGAAAACACATTTTAGAGTAACATTTATTTATTTGCTTCGTATATAATATTTTTTTTAATACATTTAGTGTTTTTTACTATTTTGTTGATTTAATCCAAAGTTAATCTATATATATATATATAATCCAAAGTTTTTTTTTAACAAGAACGGTTAATGGAGCTTATATTAGATAAACAGTGGCGAGCCACCGGCATGGTTACATAGTATTTGATCTATACGATCGGGCAATACTGCCTTACGATTCTTATTCCAGATTACTTACTACTAGACAAGCTTCCATTAACAGAGACATATTCCACAGCTACATGCCTAGTTTGGCTTATACAAAATGCCAAACAAAGTGTTTGGTTCAGCATGGAGTTGCTGTGTGATTACTTTTAACCTTTCTTTTCTCCCTGAGCGCGCTCCAGCTTCCATTCATTGTTCAACTGCTCCATTTTTTTGCTCCAAAATTCTGACCCTGCCTTCGATTTCTTTCTGCGTATCCTGCATTTCTTTCTTCGGATCATCCAGCTCCTCACACATTCCAGTTTTGGTATGAAGGATGTCAAGCTCCAGCCTTTCCATACGCCTTCCTGCTTCACTGTCCAGATTTTGGAGAAACTCATCCAAGTGATTCAACATTCCTCGGAGTTTCTGCATGCTTTCCTCTAAGGCTGAGACGCGCTCCTCCACTGTTGGCTTGCTACCAGAGCTAGAGGCCATTGAACCGTCGCTCAGGGCAGCTTTTGATGGGAATCATTGTCTTGCTTCTCCTCCCTTTGATCTTTTGCTCCTTACTTCGTTTCCCCTTCTTCTACCGTCTGCCCTGTTTAAGAAGCGCGCCCCTTAGCTCCAAATCCCATGTGAAGAAGATCTGAAGTATGGGTGACCTCTGCAAATCTGTTCCCTCATGATTTCGTCCTCCCTCCTTCTGAAATCCGCATGAGCCTGTTGATTCACATCTGTCCTCTCTCCCTCATAACGTCTTATCCAGGGTGCATTACAGAATGGGATTGAAAAGTGGATTACAGGATTTCCCATCTTTCCGTAATGTTGTTTAGGAGTAAGACTGCTTGGTCCAGGCTCGCTCCCCAATTGGCTTCTTCATCCGCCTGGCAATTGTTTTCTCGGAGGACATGGAAAATTTGAAAGGTCCTAAACTGCCTCACTAGGAGCTTGATTTTATCAAGCAAATGCTGGAGAGTTGCATTTCCCAACCTGGAGTTTTTATTCAGAGCTTGAATTATTACTCTTGAATCCCCTAGCATGACCATATCCCGAATATTTAGGAGCAGGGCTTGATTGAGCCCTTGCCAGAGTGCGAGGGCTTCTGCTATATTATTGGAAGCAACTCCAAGACCCCAGGCAAACCGAAGAATACTAGTTCCATCTTTGTTTGAGATAATCCCTCCTCCCCTGGCAGCCCCCGGGTTTCCTTTGGAGGCTCCGTCGAATGAAAGAAAATTGAGGTTCTTGGACAGTTTCCAGTTCTCCAATTCTAGCTTCCCCATCCTGAGCTCCCAGCTGCAATTGAGGGGCATACGAGAGTAAGGAGACGGAGGGGCTTGGATACCTAGATGCCTCAGCCATTCTTCTTCATCTCTGGCTAGAGGATTATTATTTGAAGCCTTGACGAAGTAAGGGATACTTTCACTGAAAATAGCCTTGATCTTTGAGACTATTTGTTTTGGGGTCCTCTTAGTTTCTCTGAAAATCCGATTATTTCTTTCAATCCATATCATCCAGAGGATGAATTTCGGGATCGACTTCTAGAGGGCCAAAATATATTCTTGTTTAGTCGTCCGGAAGGGATAAAGGGATATCCAACTTGACAGCAGTGAGTGAGTTTCCTTTGGAATAGGGGGAGCTGGAACTCCAAGACCCAGGATAGAAATCCAAACCTCCATGGAGAAAGGACATTCCAGCAGTAGGTGATTCATCAGTTCTTCCTCATTGCAACAGAGAGGGCATCTAGTAAGCCCTTTCCAGCCTCTTCATTTTAGAGTTTCCCCTGAAAGAATCCCCTATGTGCCATTGTCCAGTAAAACATATCTATCTTCGGAATAGACTTCAGACTCCAGACTGCTTTCGAGATCGCTGGGTTGGGAGGAACATGGGGTATTGCAGTGAAATGCTTATACCTAGAAGTCGTGGAGTAAGGCCCATCTTGATGTCCCCATCCTCTCCGATCTTTTTTCTTTTCCTGTAGTGGGGTCTTTCCTTGCAGCCTTCTCTTAAGTGTGGTCCAGTCTTCCTCAAGTGCTTGGGGCAGGTTTGTAATTTCCCACCTTAGCCAGGAGCGCTTCTCATCATTTCCCCAACAAGAAATGTCCCAGAGGCTTTTAATATTATGAGCTTGCATCCAGTCCCTGAGTCGCCTGAGATCCTGGAGCTCTGAGAGCGGGGCTTCTCCCAGGACCGAGTCTTCCCAGATATTGATCTCTTTCCCGTTCCCTGGAATCCAGGTTAAATGGCCTTGAAAGGAGTGTAAAGCTTTTTGGCAGAGAGAGAAGATAAGGGAGACTTTTCCCACTTTTGGAGGTTTTGCTAGACAATTCTTCTTTGGGCCTCTAAAGTATTTCTTCCAAAGCGCTCTTTTGCACCAGGTGGGATTCCCTGTGATTGTGTTCCATAAAATTTTGGCCCCCAATGCTAAATTTTGTGTCTGGAGATTTCTGAGTTGGAGGCCTCCTTCCAGAAAATGTTTGGTGACTTTCCCCCAACTTATGAGGTGCAACTTCCTTCCTGTTTGCTTCCCTCCTTCCCAAAGGAACCGCCTAATCATCATTTCTATCTTTTGGATAACTGCCTTTGGAGCCAGAGCGATGGGGCATTGATAAATTGGAATGCTGGCTAGCATAGCTTTGACTAGGACTATTTTGCCTGCCAAGTTTAACCAGTTGGCTCCCCGGGAGTTGATTCTGTTTTTAATCCTTTCTATTAGCTGATTCTAGTGATTTGTTTTAGAGGCGGATTTGAAGATTGGGACTCCCAGATACTTAAACTCATCCTAGCTGGTGCTTCCTTCCATTCCCAGGACTCTTGAAATTTCAAGCATTTCCCTTGGGGTGATGTTCCATCCGTAGATTTTGCTTTTATTTAGGTTGATCATGTTGCCAGAGGTTTCTATATATGTGTCCAACTCCTTTTTGATTTTTTTTGCTATCACTGTACTCTCACCTCCAAGTAGCAACGCGTCATCTATGAACTGGGCATGATTGATATCCTTTACCCCATTTGCGATACGAAGACCAGACAGACTTTGTTACGTTTGAGCATTATCGAGTTGAAGACTTAAAACATAAGCTTGAATGGTGTAGAGAAGAGGGGAAAGGGGATTGCCTTGTCTGAGGCCTCTAGATGCTTGGAAGAAGTGAGTAGCTCTTCCATTGACTAAAGGGGCGATCCAGGGGGAAGCTATACAAGCTTTGATCCACTTTATAAAGGGGGGCGCAAACCCCATTTTCCCCATTACCTGAAACATAAAATCATGTATCACCCTGTCAAACGCATTTGGAAGATCTAGTTTGACTATCATGCCTTTATCCTTTCGACATATACTCGAGTGCAAAGCCTCTTGGACTAGGATGATATTGTCCATAATATGCCTTCCTTTAATGAAGCCGCCTTGATTTTCCGGAATTATGACATGGAGGATGTTTTTTAATCTATTAGCTATGATCTTGGTAAGGATTTTGTAGCTAGTGTTACACAGGGAGATTGGACGAAACCTGTCAAAGCTGGTCGCTCCTCTTTCTTTTGGGATCAACGCCAGAAAGGATGAGTTCGTTCCTCCTCCAATTCTTGCGCGGATTTGAGATTTTTGGATAAGCTTGGTGAGGTCTGATTTGATGACGTCCTAGCTGTTCTGGTAGAATCTGGCTGTGAAGCCATCCGAGCCAGGGGCTTTGTCTGGGTGCAACTGATCTAGAGCCTCTTTAATTTCTTGCTGATCCACTTCTGCGGTTAGCTTATTGTTTGCCTCTTCCTGAACGCAGTTCGGAATCAGATTCAAAGGGTATGCGGAAAGGACAACTGCCTCTACCTGGGTTTCTGTGTAGAGAGTTTCAAATGTTTGCGCAGCTGCCTGTTTGATGCCTTCAAAATCCGTGATGGTCTGGCCCTGAGTGTGGATTTCCGTTACCCTTTGGAATTGCTTTCGAGCTTCTGCCTGCTTGTGGAAAAACTTTGTGTTCTTATCCCCAACTTCCAGCCAGAGACATCTAGATTTTTGCTGCCAGTATTTCTCTTCTTCTCTACATGCTTAGTGCCAATTTTTTTGCAGCTTTAACTCTTGCTGCATGGTATCTTGAGTGATTCATGAGTCCTCCATTTGGGTCTGGTGCTTTTTGAGCTCCCTTTGTGCTGATTGTCGATCTGCTGCTGGATTAGAGAGTGTTTTTGCCCAAAGTCTTAAGGCCAGCTTTAGCTTCCTTAGCTTTTCTTCCCACACAAAGAATGGAGAGCCTTTAACTGAGCCATTCCAGATCCTGGCTACCAGGGTTGGGTAGCTCTTCTCCTGGATCCATTTTGGATTGAATTGGAAGGGGATTGGACCATTGTTGTTTTCTGGAGATAGATCTAGGGTGACAGGCTTGTGATCTGAAATGCTATGCGGGAGAATGGCTGATGTGAGAAGGAGTCCCAACATTAAAAAGGACTTTGGACTAGGAATCTATCTAGCCTTGCTGCGATATGCCCCGGTCCCACCCTTTTGTTAGTCCAGGTGTACTTCCCTTTAGTAGGCTTTATATCCTCGAGTTCCTAGGAAGACATAAGGTCCTCTACCCATTCCCTTGCCGGATTGCGGACAATTGTGCCTCCTTTTTTCTCTGAAGTTGCGAGAGTTATGTTAAGGTCCCCCCCCAGGATGATGTTGTCCAGATCATGCCGCTACAAAAAGTCTTCTAACATTTCCCAACAACTTTTTTTATCTTCTAACAATACAGGAACATAGAGATTGAATAGGCTTACCTGACAACCTATTTCCAGGTGGAGGAGGTTGGTGAAGATCCAGTGCTTGCATGTTTCCGATTTGACTAGGTCATATTTATTTGAGTTCCAGAGTGTGCCCAGGCCGCCTGAGGCGCCCCTTGCGATTTCAACAATTCCTTTACATATATTCCATCTTTCTTTCACTTTCCTAATGAAGTCTTGTCCATCCATTTTGGTTTCTTGAATGAGCAGGATCTAAACTTTTGAGGTTTTAATAATGTCTTTTAACGCCTCTTCTTTTATCTTGCTTCCAAAGCCCCTGCAATTCCAAGAAACAAATTTCATTGATTACTTGAGGGGGAGGTAAGCCCTCCTTGGGGGGCCTTTGAATTTTTCCTGGTCTGCCTAACGCTGATCAACTGTTTGATGGTTGGTTGTGATCCGTTCAGAACGTCCTTGTAAGTCTCCTTTTCCCTTTCCGTTTTTTTTGTTTTCCTGCCTCTATTTGGCTTTTTGGGGGTAATGTCTGTACCGCTATCTTCCTCAGTGTTGTTGTCCGAGTAGACCTCACCTTCCTCAACCTCTAGTTCTTGTCCATTTCCTTTTGAACTTGGACCTTGCTCCTTCCTTCTCACTTGCGTTGTTAGTTCTGTTGGCTCAGAGATGGGGGACCTCGGGACCGGCTTCACCTCAATGCTTGGCCGAGATTCCTTTTTAGTTGCTTCCTTTGCTTTTTCAGAGTTGATTACCTGAGCATTGTTCCTTGCTTCGTCGTTTGCTTCTTGATCCTCAGACTGCAGCTGGCTCGATTTGTCAGCTCTTGTGTTTTTTTTTGTAGAGGGCCTACCTCTTCTCACCTGATGCCAGCCTTCGCTTGCCTCTTTGTCCTTGCTGAGATCCTTTGGACAATTTCTTTGGAAATGACCATATTCTTGGCAGCCTCTGCATTTGAACGGAAGCTGCTCATAGTCAAGCTTTTGAAAATGTTGCCATTCTCCTACCCTTAGTTTGATTGCTTCTAGTAGACCAACTTCAAGGTTAACTTCCACGCAGATGCGGGCACAAGAGTATTGATCATTTGGATCCGCTTTATCAATGTAATGTCCAAGACCATTACCGATTGCTTGAAGCGATGAAGTGTTCCAACAGTGAATTGGAAGGTTTGGGAGTCTAACCCAAACCAACACCTCCTTTGGGACTTCCGATTCCGGATCGAAACTAGGGTTCCAACGATTCAGATAGAGCCCTTGAGTTCCCATGAAATAGGGTCCGTTTTTGAAAATCAGGTCCCGATCTGCTTCTAAGATGAACTCAAAGATGTAATAGCCTCTTCCAACTGTGTAGCAAGTAACACTGCTT
>JASDQU010027276.1:1577-21589 GCA_032191745.1 Picea mariana
AATAAGATCCCTAGAGAAGAATTCAACCCAGCTAGGTGACTTGAAGACTATAAATAAGGGATACATTTAGATCATTTGGTCTCACTCACACTCACTCTCTCATGAAGAAGAAGGGGAAATTCTAAGGAGGGGATGAATAATACACATTGCAGTAGTATTTGAGGCTCTTGGTTATTCTTGGTGGTGGCTTTCTCTTGTGGTCTATCTCTATGAGGAGATGCACTCTAGTTTTATGTTGTTATTGTCGTAGCTGGGGGCACTAGCTTGTGTGATATCCTAGTGATAGGATTTATTTATTTTATGTTTCTCTTAAGAGCTTGTGTATGTTTGGACTATTATGGATGTAATATATCTAAGAAGGGTTGGTTGGGTTCTTCCCCCATTTGGGGTTTTCCCAGGATAAACCTCTTTTGTTATTTTTTCTCTGGTTTATGCTCCTCTTATTTCTCAGTACTTGATATATATGTTAATGCTAAAGGAGTAAAAGACCACTGATAAATATAATTCTCTGTACATAAATAAAATCTAACATGGTATCGAAGTGAGGTTTCCTTTAGAACAATTTGATCACTGGAAGGAAGATCATTTGCAAAAATACCTTGTCACTACACTGAAATAATTTTTCAAGCTCCTTCAGCACTAGTTACAAGGAATTGGGGCTATTTTCACCACATATTAGTTCTCCCTACCCTAGAGCACCTCCTACAACACTCTGGTTACAATTTCGTGAAAGATAAAAAATTTGAAATTTATCAAATCTAGGGTTTCTACCAGTGAAAATGTCAACCAATATGAGAGTTGAAGATAGATTGGATGGAGTAGATAACTTTATATCTTGGAAGCATATATTTATCCTTATTATAGAAGAAAATGATTTATTGGATCACGTTAAGAAGGTTCTTCCAGAACTTGAAGAATAAGATGACAAATCAAAGTTCAAGAAGAATGAAATCAAGGCCAAGAGGATCTCATAGATCAAAGACTAGTTAGCATCCATCGAAGGTATGGTAGATGACGCTGAACTTGTAAATAATACACTCAATGGATTTCATTCCTCTTGGTTTTCATTCATTCAAGGGATTTGAGCTAGAAGCAAATTTCCCAAGTTTAACAAGTTATGGGAAGACTGTACCCAAAAGGAATTCAAATCAATATCTAAATCATAGAAGAAAAATGATGATGAAAATAAATGCCTTGCTTCTAAAGTGAAGAAAAGGAAGGAAAGAAAAGAAGGCATTCTGACAAATTCTAAGAGACCACACTACAAGAAGGATGCATCAAGAATCAGATGCTACAACTGCAAAAATATGGGACATTATGTCGCACAATGTCCTATTAGACATGAAAAGGGAAAGAATCACCATGCACATACAATAGACATTGAAGATAACAAGTAAAAGGATGAATAATTTTTATTTGTTTCAACACTCATAATAATTATCACTCTAGGGAGTGATACTTGGCGCATAGATAGTGGTGCTTCCAAGAACATGAATAGATTCAAAAATTATTTTTCAAACTAAATAGAAAAGAGTTCATCCCTTTAGGTGGAGCTTGGGGATGATTTCATACATGCAGTAAAAGGATTTGGAGAAGCCTCCCTACAACTTGAGTTAGGTAACCCTCTTTCAATTAAAGATATTTTATGTGTACAAGCCTTGAAGAAGAATCTACTTTCTATCTCTTCCTTAGAAGATAAAGATATTAGGGTAGCTTTTGTGGATGGCCAAGTTCTTCTATAGCCCAACAATTCAAGCATAGATAAATCTACCATGATTGGTTTTCGAGAGGGAGGATTGTATAAATTGAAGGGAAACAAAGAAAAATCCCTTGTACATAATAGTGTGAGCTCTAGTGAGCTATGACACCAAATACTTGCTCACATAAAATACATAGCGCTACCAATATTGAGCGATATGGTTAGAGGTATACTGAACATTCAGGTAGAACATGATGGAGTATGCAAAGGTTGAACACTTGGAAATAATGTCAAGGAAATATTTACTAGCAGTGACAATACGTTCAAGGATATCTTAGACATCATACACTTCAATGTATGTGGACAAATGATGGTGCGATCCTTAGGAAACTTTGTATACTTTGTCTTATTCATATATGACTATTCTCAAAATACATGGATCTGCTTCTTAAAAGTGAAAGATGAACTCTTCAACAAGTTTAAGGAATTCAAGGCTTTAGTTCAAAAACTATCTAAAAGGAATATTAAAGTCTTGAGATCTAATAATGGAGGCGAGTACACCTCAAAATAGTTTAAATAATTTTTCATAGAAGCAATAATTAAGAGGGAGCTAAAAAATCACTACAATCCTCAACAGAATGGGGTTGTAGAAAGGAAGAACAAATCCATCATAGAAGAATCTTAATCAATTATCCATGACCAAGTCTTACCCATGCATTTATGGGTAGAAGAAACCAATACAACCATGTATGTTCAGAGTATAATTCCTCATTATATATTGGGGAACATGACACCTAAAGAGGTGTTCAATAGAAATAAAACATACGTAAGTCACTTGAGGATTTTTGGTTTTCCAGTGTTTATACATTTTCCAAAGGAAAAGAGAACAAAGTTGGAACCTTCAGGAAAGAAAGGAACCTTCATTAGATATAGTGAGACTTCAAAGGATTACAAAATATACATTCCCAAATAAGGACATATTGAGATCATTCGAGATGTAACATTTGATAAAGAGGAATCCTTCATAATATCAAGAGGAGAAGGAGAAGGAGGCTCCAATGGATGCAATCATGGTAGAATTTACACCAGAGGAACTCATTTAAGAAGTTCAGAATGATATGGTAGAGTCATAGAGACCTGTAGATCCACCCAAAGAAGATATAGTCACCAGGAAGAGACCAGATTGGATCCAGAACACCTTGAAGGAAGTTGAAGGACATGAAACTCCCAAAGGCTCATTTAGAGAGAGAAAGAGACCAAACAAGTTTTCTAGCTATGTGGAGGTGATGAGTAGAATCATTGATTCAAAACCTTCCACATTTGAAGAAGCTACTAAGAAGCATGAATAGAAGGATTCCATGATGGAGGACTATCATTCCATCATGAAGAAATATGTGTGTGAAGTGGTTTCAAGACCAGAAGGGAAGTCAATAGTGACTTCCAAGTGGATCTACAAGATCAAGCATATAGAGATGGCAACATAGGGAAGTACAAAGTGAGATTTCTCGCTAGATTTTTCTCCCAGAAAGAGGGAGAACACTATGATAAGACATTTTATCTAGTATCAAAGTACACTTCCATCAGATAGATTATTGCGATTGCTTCCGCGATGGGATGGAAATTTCACCAGATGGATGTCAAGACTTCTTTCTTGAATGGTGTGATTTAGGAAGAAGTGTACGTAGAGAATCCACAAAGGTTTCTAATTCATGGGAAGGAGTCCCATGTGTGAAAATTGAAGAAGGATTTGTACAGACTAAATCAAGAACCCATGGAACAATATGCCATAATAGATAACCACCTAATGAGCATGGGGTTTACCAAGATTTATGTGGATGCCAACCTTTACTACAAGGTTGAGAATGGTTTCCCGATGATCTTAGTTATATAAGTGGATGAATTGCTTCTAATAGGAGATGATAAGATCATAGTTGGGTTCAAGAGGCAACTCACGTCATAGTTTGAGATGAAGGATCTAGGTCTGGTGTATTATTTCTTGGGATTGGACGTGTGGAAGAGACTAGATGAGATTTTCCTTAGCCAAGGAAAATATATTGTTGAGATCCTGTAGAGATTTAGAATGACGGTCTGCAAGTCCATGGCGACAACTAGAATGATAAATTTGAATCTCTTGAGTGAATCATATTCATATTTGGTGGATCCCACAATGTACAGATAGTTCATTGGATCCTTGATGTATCTGGTTAACACCAATCCAGACATATGCTTTACAGTGAATGCCTTGAGTCAGTACATGGTTTAACCTAGACATGTACATTGGATGGAAGAAAAACATATGTTAAAAGGTACCTGCGTTGTATGATTGGATATGGATTGAGATAAGTCTTGGATGGATATGTGAAGATACATGGTTATAAAGACTCTGACTAGGAAGGGAGTGATGTGGACCAGAAAAGAACATCTGGATGTTACTTCAGTTTGGGATCAGGTATGATCTCATGGTTAAGAAGGAAGTAAATATTAGTGGCACTTAGTACAATAGAGACAGAGTATATCATAGCTAGTATGGTGTTACACATCAAAATTACTCACTTCATGAAAATATTGTCGAGTGGTCTTGCTTCCTTTCACACTCGTTAAAAGGTTTGAAAGGGAATCTTTCGAGTGGTAGTTTATCTCTTTTTTGTCCTCGCGAGACTAAAATTACAAAAAAAGGCCAACCCTAGAGTCGTCTTTAAGTTCTTTTCAGAATCTCTAAACATGAAAAATCACCGAGTTTACCTTCTCTGGACTTGTTAAAAGAATCATACATTGAAGGACCCATATGGGACCAAACCCTTACTTCTTCCAGTTCGTTAAAAAAAGGAAGAGGGACTTACCAAAGGTGATATTTATCGAGCATGTGTTAGCCTCCTCGAGCTCGTTAAATCAAAAAGAGGTACTCGTCTATCTGGATGGGGGAAAAAATTGAAGGAAGCAAGCCAAGCAGTTTTTGGGAACGTTACAAGTCACTCTTATAGTCGCCCTTGAACATGACACTTTGTCTTTGCATGCATTTTAATCCGCTAAACCTCTGCACTGAACCAATATTCTGAGTTTCTTTACTCCTTTGGGTCACCTGACGAAAGTCACAGTGTCCATTTCATCATCATGTTTTGGTCCATGTCATGTTTCTATTGTTGTGCCTCAGTGTTCAAGGGAAGTATCTACCTCGAGAGTCAACCATCACAAATTTCCTATTTCAATACCCGTGTCAGTCCATGTTCTTTTGATCCACCAATTTACATCTTTGTGTCAGTTTCATGTCGTTGATGGGGGATACATCAAGGCCCTCCTTCGATGAGTTTGTTCCTGTCGACTTCACCACATTATCTGGAAACTAGACTTAGAAACTAGTAAGTACCTTGGGACGTGCATGCCTCAATGGTAGGCCTCCTCTCTTCCGACAATTGGTTTACATCATTTACCCCTGATCAGATGATTCCATGGATGTTCGACTTCAACTCATTTATTAACATTCGTTGGAATGTACTGGAGTACCTTGGAAATCATTGACATCAATGGTGATTTCCCTCACACTTGTTAACGGTTTAGCTCATTGACCGGTAATCAAATGGTTTTTACCATGTTCGACATCAGGAGATCTATTCACATGGTTAGATTCATACTGCATCAGGATTGGTAAGAAGAGCCTGGGTTGAGTGATCATTTTAATATGTACTTTACCCAGGTTGCGACATATTTTTTAATATTGACACATATAATGTCACATAGATCCACTTTGTATTGGTCCGTGGCTATGTCTTGTCATCTCGTAGATCCACTGTGTATTTTTTGCGGCAACAATTAGTTTATTTCATGGGATTATAGATCCACATTGTAGATTTGGTGGCTATACTCTTCAATCAATATGATTATGGATCGATGGTGTATTTTATGGTGGCCATACCTTGAAAGTATTTATCACTCAAGCATAGGTATGCCTGCCTTGGGTTTGAAACATGTCATAATATTTGCTTGATGGTTGTGTGCAGCCTCTACCAGGTTCTCCGATTCCATACCCTTGCTTGCAAAAGTCTACAAAGTACTCCAGTCATTAGTTTATGTCTTCTAACTTAGCGGTTTGGGGGGAAATCTGTTACACATAAAAATTACTCACTTCAATAGTGTCGCAAGTGTCATCATTACAAGTGTCTCAAGTGTCACACTTGGCCACAAGTATCGTCATTAGAAGTTTCACAAACATCATACTGCCATCTTGCCTATGTTGTGTCTCTAACGACATCACAGGGACACTTAACACACCTTCAAATACTAGTTTAAGGAAGAGAAATCATTTAATGAAGAGTACAAAGAATTTTCCAGGGAAAAAACTACTTAAAATGATTTTTGAAGGGAAACTCTCCCCTACCCACTATCAGGGAGCGCCAATGCTCCCTACCCCTCTTTGGGGGAGTGTTGTAACACTCAGGACACCATTCTGGGGGAGCGCTAGGCTTTTCTGAAGGAATTTTGGGCAACACTCCCCTACCCACTGTCAGGGAGTGCCAGCGCTCCCTAGCCTTCTTTTGGGGAGCATTGCAATGCTTTATGAAGCCTTTTGGGGGAGTGATGGCATGTTTGAGAAATTTTTGGGCTGTTGAGGAGAATCAAGGAAAGATCCCCCTAATCTTGGAAATCATTTGGATTCGAATATGAGGTCAAGGCTACATCTAAGGGAGGATTCTCAACCTATCCCAAGAATCTCTAAGGTGGTTGGGTCTCTCCAAGATTATATAAGGAGGCCTTATAATGGTAAAATCACATGGTAGTTTAGAGGCATCAAGCTTATGATATCATAAGGGAGATTTATCAGTGAAAGCATATTCATTTTGATGGTGGATTATTTGAGCAAGGGTCTGGACAAAGAGATCTTGGTGAAGTTGCTGCATATACATCATGGTAGTAAGCACTTTTCTTTGTTTTCATTAATATACATATGTGCTTGGCCTGTTTCTTTCAAGGTTGTGTTTATTCTACATGAACTTGTCTCTATTAGATAGATCTGGTTTCAAGCTAATGTTAGTAGAATAGGAAGCTTGTTCTGTCTTTTTTTGTTTTGCAGGGCTTATCAAGGAGCTTGGGGATCAAAGCTCAACTTGAACTGTGTGAGGATGAACATCGTTAAAAATGTACACCTTTCTTCCTCTTCTCTATACATTATTTTAGCTAGGTTTAAAAGGATGTCAGTGACCAACGTTAGCACCTTTCTGTCTTGGTATTAGAAGTCTAGAGCCCAAGAGGGAATCCACTTGTCCGCAGGGGGATTTCCCTGTAACATATGGAAATTCATGAAGCAGTGTGGCTTTAGAAGTTTCTTGTAGGGATATTTGATCTCGATTTGTAGCCAACTTTGATACATTTTGACAATCAAAGTTGCATGAATATTTCAGAGAATCATGCCTTTCATGAAAATTCAAAGAACATAGATATCAAATATCATTACATCCGAGACATGGGGAAGAGATGAGTTGTGGATCTCCAGTACATATCCATGGATGAGAAAATAATAGACATTCTCACCAAGCCTTTGTCTAGAGTGAAGTATGAGTACTTCTAAGACAAGATTGGTGTGACTCAGAATGCCCACCCTTGTTGAGAGGGAGGTGTGTTGTTTCTCCTCTTGTTGGCTAACCCCTCTGGCCAAAGGTTCCCTACATCAGTCATGTGAGGTGACTGAGGGTGTAATGCACTAACGGACTCGATGAGAGAAGAATCATCACATGCATAGTCGTGAGACTATGGAGGAGATTGCGTGTCTTTGGAAAATATTTGTGTGCTACTACGGTGGATGTGTTCCACTGGTAGTGATTGTGTATCACTTGACAATAGATGTGTGATACTATGATGGATGTGTTCCACTGGAAGCAATTGTGTATCAATGAAAAATAGTTGTGTGCTACTACGGTGGTTGTGTACCACGGGCAGTGATTGTGTATCACTGGACAATATTTGTGTACTACTATAGTGGTGGTTGTGTACCACTAGAAAATAGTTGTGTACTATTATTTTTTGGGCAGAAGATTGGATGGCATTGTAGTGGTTGTGTGCAACTAGATGATTTCCATGGAGACGACTAAACCACTTGGAATTAGTTGTGTGATTTTGTTTGATCAAAACACAGTTAGGAGGACTATAGAAGTATTTGTGAACTATTGGACTATGATAATAGTTATGTACTACTGGACAATATGGGTAGTTTTGTGCTACTAGATTATTGCAACATAGTCTTGGAGACCATGAAAGATGATTTGAGCTACCGATGGCATGGTAGTATTTGTGTGCTACCAGTTGATTGCATATTAGTTAGTGGACTACTAGATGAAGACATTGTGGAAAGATACCTCCCTAGCTAAGAGGGATTTTTGATGTTTTGGTAGTTGTGGGAGGAACTTTCCTCTAGACAACCTTTCTTAGAAGAGAATAAGATTTAAAAAGTCTAGGAAGACCATTCAACAATGAAATAATACCCCAGAAGAGAATTCATTCCACAAGGAAAAGAATAAAGTGAAAATAAGATCCCCAGAGAAGAAGCAGGCCCAACTAGGTGACTTGAAGACTATAAATAAGGGAGACATCTAGCTCATTTGGACTCACTCACACTGACTCTCTCATGAATAAGAAGGCACAAGTCTAAGGAGGAGAAGAAGAATATGTAGTGTAGAAGTATCTAAGAATCTTGTTTGTTCTTCATGGTGGATTTCTCTTATGCATTATATCTACGAGGAGATGTGCTCTAGTTGTATGGTGTTGTTGCTGCAGCTGGGAACACTAGCTTGTGTGCTAGCCTAGTGCTAGGGTTTATTTCTTGTATGTTTGTATTGGGAGTTGTTGTATGGTTGGAATATTGTGGATGGAATATATCTAGGAAAGGTTGTCTTGGTTTTCCCCCATTCGGGGCTTTCCCACAATAAATATCTTGTGTTATTTTGTCTCGTGTTGATGCTACTCTTATTTCTGAGTACATGATATTTATGTTAATTTTAAAGAAGTAAAATAACATTGATAACTCTACTATTAAGTAAATAAAGAAAATATAACATAATCATACTCTGATTTAGAAACAGAAAAGAGAAAATGGATAATTGACTCAAAACCCAGTGTCACCATCGCTACAAAAAAATTCCAGCCAGAGGAACCAGAGGATCCTAAAGAAGGGGAAAGCCTCTTCCACTTAGAGATGTAGGATAAGGGGACCCCAATCCCTTTCAATGTTGAAAACAATAGAGAGAAGAACCTTATATCAATAGAGGTTCTCAAGATGTTGAACCTAACAACAAATTTACAGCCTCACCCATACAATATTGGTTGGCTCAACCAGGGAGGCGACATCTGCATCAACCAACAATGTCGTCTGCACTATGACATAAAACCATTCAAACATGAGGTATTGTGTGATGTTTCCCCTATTGAAGTTTGTGATATTTTGTTAGGACATGCATAAATATAGAAGAATCATGTTGTTTATGAATCTAGGCCTCATAGTGTCATTACTACTTTGGGAGGTCAACTCTACAGGATACCATGGGAAGTCCCAACTACTATCGTCTCTTTGATCTCTATGAAGAAGTGAAAAAAGGTGGTCTCTTAGAATGGTAGATTTTCCATCTTTATGGTCCAGCCATAAGGTGAACAGAAGGTCACTGGAACTGCCAAAACCTTTGCACAGAGTCTCCGAACACAACAACAACTGGACAAGATATTAGAAGAGAAAAAATATATGTTTTCCTCTCCTGTTGGGATTCATTTGCACTATTAGGTAAATTAATCAATTGATTTGACACTAGGTTATCCTTTGCCTAATGAGTCTATATACATGTGCTATATTATGGATAATGAAGAAATTAAATTCTAGATCCAAGAACTAATTTTGAAGGGTCACACTAGACCAAGATCCTCACCCTGCGGAAGCTCGATTGTTCTGGTACAGAAAAAAGACAGGACATGATGAATTTTTATTTATTAGAGATCCCTGAAAAATATCATGGTCAAGAAATGGTACCCAGTCCCCCAGATTTACTATATTCTCGATCAACTTAAGGGATCCAAGTTTTTTAGTAAGATTGATATGAAGTCAGGATACCACTAGGTTCTGATTGAGTAAACTGATGTATGGATGAAAACCTTCAAGTCTAAAGAGGGTCTGTTCGAGTGGATATTCATGCCTTTTGTCTTGAAAAATGCCCTGACCACATTCATGAAGATGATGGATGGTATATTGTGACCATTTAAAAACTCCTTTGTGATCTTATATCTAGATAACATCCTCATCTTTAGCAAAACTTGGGAGAAAAATTTGTATAATATTTAACATGTCTTGGGCACCCTGTGACAACACAAGTTATATGTCAAGTTGGTGAAGTGTTCCTTTGGCATGTAGAGAATCCAATATTTGGGATAGAATGTGTATGAGTGGGGTGTGCATGTGGATCCAACCAAGATCCAAGTCATCCACGATTGGTCAACCACTAAGACATTGACCAATCTATACAACTTCTTGGAACTCACCAACTTATACTGCAGGTTTTTGTTGGGTTTCTCTCATATCATTTAGGCCCTCAGATAGGTGAACAAGAGAGGAGTGAAGGTCAATTTTGTTTGGACTACATCCCAATAGAAATCATTTGAGGATTTGAAAGTCTTCCTATGCTCAACACTAGTCCTTATTCTACAGAAATGCAATACCCATTTGAGATTGAGACAAATGCTTCAACTTATGAAATCAATGCATTCCTCACTCATCATGGGAATGTGGTGGCCTGTCACAACAAAAAAATATATGATTATGTTCACATATGCCCCACCTATGAAAAATATATGTACTCCATTGTGTAGACATGTCGATAGTGAAAGCATTACACTATGGGGAAGGGAAAAAACATCCACAGTAATCCTAGGGCTCTAAAATTCATGCAGACACATGGAAATTTATAGAATTACCACCATAAAAAATAATTGATGTAACTGCAAAAAATTCACTTGAAGATAAAGTACAAGAAAGGAAACACTAACCATGTTGCATAATACCTCAGCCAACCACCAATTGTGGCACTAACCAAAATTATTAACTTATATGGGCATGAGATGTATAGGTGGCCATAATGATACAATAGTTACTCTTACTTAATTGTTACATATCAGAAATTGAGCATAGGAAAAAAATTTCTAGAATTTCATCTTTGGGATGGACTTCTATGCCATCTGAGCCATCTCTATGTTCCTTCAAGCAAGCATGCAAAGATTATTTGGGAAGCTCATTTCAGTTAAGTGGCAGGACACTTTGGTGTGGAACAAATAGTGGAAGTACTGCAAAATCATTTTTATTGGTAAAATATTCCACAAGATATTTACAGGTACATCATATCCTACACTAGCTATGCCAGTACCAAGCCCGCCATCAAGAAACATGGGTTTTATACCCCTCTTCCTACTCCAAATAGGACTTGGGATTACATGTCTAATCTGAATTTAACCAAGCAAGGGAATGGCTGTGTGTTCATGGTCATTGATTGATTCTCTAATATGGCAATTTTGGCACCCTACAAGAAAAGCATTACAGTCAAGGCCACTATCGAGCTCTTCTTTAAACATGTTTGGGTTCATTTTGGACTCCCACAAACTATTATTTCAGATCGATATAGTAGGTTCCTGAGTATTGTTTGGTCCAACCCGTGGTCGATGATTGACACCAAGGCCACCAAATTGACTTCCTTCCACCCATAGAATGATGGAAAAACATAGGTAGTCAGTAGGAATATTATTCATATCCTGAGGATTTTCAATTCAAAACATCCATGCACATCAAAACAAATCCTTCCTTATTTTCAATATAGCTCCAACATATCCCTCCACATCTCTATTGGCCACAATCCTTTTCAAGTGTGATTGGGATTCTAGCCATTGGCCCTCATTGACATATCTTTGTCCATTCCAGATGCATAGGAAGAGTCCTCCCATTCTCAAACTGAGGCTAGACGAGTAGCCAAATATTTTGAGAAAATCTAGCATATCCAACACCAAGTTCTTGATATTTTGCAGAAATCCAATTCCAAGTACAGACAGTGCCACGATCAACATCGAGTGCCACATAAGTTTCATGTGGGAGATAAGGTATGGTTGCATTTGTAGAAAGAGAACCTCACAGGACTCCATCAAAATCTACACCCACTATGCTACGAGCCTTACACCATCATAAAGGCTATGGGTGAGAATCATTTTGAGTAAAGTATTCCTCTTTTTCTTGGCTTGGACCCATTATTTAATGTGGAACTGCTTCAAGCATATTTTCCACCTCTCCTTGACACTTTGGATGTGGCCAAGCACTTGGCCCCTAAAAAACTTGATCCTTACTACATTGAACAAGTGACATTTGATCGAATCATGGACACCAAGATGAAGGGAACCCACAAGAAAAAAAATGAACTCTACCAGGTCGTTAAGATAAGATGGTTTCTTCACTAGGGAAATTGGCTCACCAGGAGCCAGGTTCAACAATTTTTTTTCCATCTAATGGAGGAAATTGATGCAATGGGGACCATTGCTTCCTAAGGGGGGAGGATTGATCCATGTATATCCTAGCGAGCACCCACCTGTTCCACTAATTTGGAATGGTTCCACATCTTGGCTACTTTTCTATAGTTTTTTGGGTCCCAAACTTCCAGGTTCATTTTGAGGCCCTAAATGATTTTTTTTGGCCCAACAACGCCTGGCATATAGCTGAAGGAAAATTCTAGTGATCCAAATGAAATAATTGCTCCTTGGATAGAGATTTATGACGGCGTAGTGAGTTTCCCAAATGGAGATCGTATGGAAACGTTGTTCCCTCAGAAAGTTGATGTATCAACTAACCATATTAGGGCCCACAAACATTTTGGCACTTCATATTTTGGGGTTAGGGTTTCATATGTTTAGGGTTTTCTCATTGATGTTTTATGTACTTAAAAGGAATTCTTTTACCTCTTTGTAATCATCTTCTTGTCAATGAGTGTAGATGATATATCTCTCTCTTTAGAGATAAGATACCACCATTATATTTAGCTTATCTTATTTGCATTTTACAGTCTTTTGTATTCCAAGTAATCATTAATAGAATCTTATTTTTATTATATTACTATGTTCCTTGAAATATTTCTATGTATTTCCTTATTATATATCATAATTAATTTCATTCTTAGTATAATCCATATCATTACCATTCTCCTTTTGTGGCTTATTTTCAAACCCAAACTCCCCCTTACTCCACTACTTGATTTTCTGCTCAATTTTGACTATATATCAATAAGAATCTCCCAGACAAGAGATGTTGAATAATCCATCTCTATTTGAATTATATGTGTAGACCACTACAATAATTCAATAGCAAGTATCTCTTATATTCGTTGATACCCAACTTTGAGGAGAAGGTATGAAAGATATTAGTGTACTATGGCACTATCTAGTCTCTTTTCTAACATACAGTTGTCCATCTCATGTACTGATCATCATAGTTTCCAACATGGAAGAAATATGCCTTGAGGGAATCTACAAAGGCCACCCAAGTCAGTTGTCTCTTGAATGGTATATATTAATCCATGGTGTACGTCTCCTAGTAACCTTCCCACCAATATCTAACATGGGGAAGGGGTTTAAGGAGTTCAAAGATGATCTTTTCACTCTCTGAAAAATTTTAGATAGAGTAATAACCTTATAGTATATTCAACCATTTTTCTAGATCATTTGCATCTATTTGGCCTTCAAATAAGGGGATATCAAAATTTACTTGTACCTTGAAGTGTGTCACACCTCCGAAATGGTTATTTCTCAAATATGCCTCGACCGCCATTGGTAGTCGTCAAAGGATATGAAATAAGTTATCCATCATCTCATTCCTCTATTGCATGAGAGCTTCCTCGAGAAAATTATTGAAAGGATCTCCTATTCCATCATCTCTCTTTTATTCCACCTTGGGAGGTTACTTGAGCTAGAAAGAGCGGTTTTCCTCTAGTGAAACTAGATTGAGGCCCAACTCTCTATATATTGACCTCATTAGGGACATGCTCTAAGAAACAACAAGGAATTGAATTCTTTGATTTCATTGATCTGGATCATGTTGAGAACAAAATGAGGTACAAAAGAAATTATGGAAGAAAAAAAAAATAAAGTGAAACCCAACTTCTTTTAATGAATAAAATAACATAACATTATAGAACAAAAAATGACTAGAATGGGGTAGCTTATCTCTGAAGAGAAAGAGATGTTGTCTATGCTTTATTCGCAATAAGATTTACATCACACTCCATGACCTTCTTAAAGGGTCTCCTTCACCTCAATTATATATGACATAATGAGAGGAGAATAATTCCCATGATGCATGTGGGATAAATTGGTCTAAGTTTACAAAATTCCATAGGCATGTAAAACACTAGGACTTCTTGGGAGGTCACCCATCCTAGTACTACTCTATCTCAAGCACGTTTAACTATAGATTTCTAATGAGATCCGATGAATTAAAATTTTAGGAATTACATTACATTACAAATGGATATGGAATTACATTGCATTCCCCATCAAAAGGGGAATATGATGGTTTATCAAAACCATAGGCTCGAAAATGTTGCTTTAGTGATGAAGGAAAATGGCCACCAAGATCCCCCTAGATCAAGTGATGGACACACACTTGAAATCTCCATCTTAAAATTCAAAGTCTAAAAAATCAATAGTTATGTATCCCAAATAGTTATTAGCAAACCCCAAAAAATATACAAATGTATTTGGAAATGTTTATAATATTTGCGAAAGTAAGTTGTGTTTTCCCAAATGGGCTGGGAAGAGAGAAAGAAAAAAAGTTAACAATCAATCTTAGTTTTTCACAAATCATGAAATATATAATAATAGATTATTACTAACTAATAGGAAAGTAAAGTAAAGGTAGATGTAATAAATACTTGACTTACTATGATGGGAAGGTTATCTCTCAATATCCATTGTCTTGTTGATGTGTTCTTTATAGGATTCTAGGATGGAGGTGCTTTAATGTTATTAACAACTTTATGTTGATCTGTTTCAGCTATATTAACCAATTTTCAATATACTCTTGCATGGAAGCAACCATTATTTCCTGCATAGTCTTGTTTTCGAACAATTCTTTTTCTAGATATTTAAAATCAAATCTCAATTGGTGAAGTGAATCTTCAATATCTTCATTTTTATTTACATTCTTAATTAAACACTTCTCCACTTCTAATTTAGAATATTCATTTAAGTCACTAAACTTACTCTCCCATGAAATATTTAGGGTGTCTCTCTGTTCTTGAAATTGATCTTTCAAAAGCATTATTGAATCCATGTTTAAGTGTGGGCCCTCTAACTCTTTAGTTATATCAACAAGATTTAGGAATAGATCACCTCTTTTTGTATTTATGATATCAAACTTGACAAACATTTATTGTAAACATTTAATCTTCCTCACACTATATGCATTTATTTGTTTTAAGCAAGCCTTAGAAGGAATATTTTTCTCTCTCCTATGAACATCATTTAAACTTAATATTTTTGTTGAAAGCATATGAACAATTTCTTTATAAAAAATCTCATCATTTTCTAGGTCCTTTTGGGGATACTATTTAAAATGTGCAATCCTTGTTGAGAGAATACCTCAACATGTTGATAATTCCCATATTTCAATTATTTTCTTAACGTCATCTCCAATGTATTTCCTAACATCCATTAATAGGCTTGAGGAACCTTTCAATCTTGAACGAGACCCTGGTACATTTTCTAGAGTGTTTGATGGTTGTATGGAAACAATGGGATCAACAAATAAGGGTCTTGGCAGTATAGAGTTCTCCAATTCTTTCACCTTTTATTTTATAATCAATTTTTCATTCTCTATCTCATCAATAGAATATTTCAAATATTCACCCATTTCTTCAGGAAATTCCATGGCTTTCAAGGGTTTTACTCGAAGAAAAAAAATATTTCCACTTTTCATAAACCTTTTTATTTTTCAAATTGACTTTTTCAATTAACAATTTATTTGAATTCCATTTGTAGGTCACGTGGTGCAAGGTGACATATTCTTCTTCAAATACAATTGGATCCTAAAAATACAATTCTTCTGCTATTGTTCTACTCTCAATCAATATTTGTTCAACCCAACTAGGCTCTTATGTTATAGTGTAAACATCCATATCTCTAGGACTAAGTTTAGATTTAGGTACTTTCTGGCCTTGTTTATGAACCACTTCTCTTTTTATTTCTATAGATACAGGAATAATGTGTGATATTTCAATTACCCTTTTGTAATTGTCTTTATCTCCTCCATCATTTGAATTTCTAGTAGAATATTTCCTTTGTTGTTGACTATGTCATGAGTTTTTCCTATGCTCAAATATTTTTTTTTGAGAAGAAATTGGTGATCCCAGGTTTCTACCTGTTGCATTTCACCTCCATTTCTTATAGTGGTAATTTGTACTAACCAATGTATCAATGTCATCAAGGGTATTTTTAGGAAATACCTCTTGACAATTTTGATTGTGTCCTTATCTTTATTCCAATTGAATAGATTTTTTAAATGATGATCCATGCCCAATTGAAAAAATGTGTGTTCAGAATAAATTATTAGGGTCTAAACCCTGAATTTCATGAATTTCCTTTAAATTAAAATGATCAAAATTAGTGGCAAATTCATCCAAATGGGAAATATTCTTTACAATGACTTCTCCAATTTTCCAAGATAAAGTGATGAATTGCTTTCTTCTTTTTTTCATTAAACAAATGTGCACAATATTTGTATTTTCTACACACTTAGATAGTGAATAATTTTTTAGAGACATAGAAAGTTAGAAAAAAGGGTTTTCCCCGGAAACCATAAAGTTTGATGAAACTATAATCTTCCAAAGTCTAAAAAAATCCTTTCTCTTCTAGAAAGATTGCAACTTCTAGTGACAACCTGGATGTGGTAAGACCATGAATTAACCTTTTGAAGGAGGAAAAGAAATCATTTTGTACCTCATAAAATTTGTATGGAGCCTTATGCTTACATAATACTAGATACTGGAATTGTACATGATCCTTTTTTAAATCTACATTCCATGATTAGGGAAATTCCTCAAAAATATGACAATAGACTATAGCATAAAATAAACAAGATGTCATGTAAAACTTCATGATTTTCCTGAAACCTTCCAACTGGAATGAAAATTCACTCGAAATGATTCGAGCCCAATCAAATACAACATCTTCATGAATGGAATGATATAAAATATGTACAATATATCTTGGAACAAAGGTTATGGAATCCTATCCAATTATCCTAGCAAATAACTATGCAAGTTATTTGTATGGATATTTAAGAGATCATACCTGAGTTTGAGTAGAATTTCTAGAATCACTTGATGGATTTAAAATAAAACTTTCCAAGAGTCCCACTCCGCCATCGTTGACCTTCAAGACGTCACCAACTTCAGAGTTCTTAAATGTGACAGTGGGTTCCGACAATATCAAAATTCTTTTGAAAACCATAGGTGTCGAAGAAATTGGTGATATTCCCTATAATTGGATTACTCTTCTCTCACTGTCAAATTTATCATTGCACCAGAGAAATAATTATTTGAAATCATATACTTTTGGTACACGCCCAACTAATGCATTCCCATAGGTCTAAACTTTGTTCAAAATAGTTTCTAGAGGTGGAAGCACTGAATACCACTTGAAATCTTCTGACCACTGAAACTCGTGGTCTTATCGTCCCATAGTATTGATGGTGTCTCTATAATATAGCTCTTTCCTTTTAGTTGAAATATTTGATAAAGGTTAATTTGTGTGAATAGGTAGAAATTTTATAAATACAATATTTGTGCATCACATGTTTAATTCCTTATTTAATTTATCACGTGTTACCTTGATATCAAATGTCGTAGCCCTTAGTTAGATGTTATCAATTGGATGATTTAATTTAGGATTTAAAGCGGAAATTTTATGATAATCACGACACTTAATAACAATATTAATTCATATGAGTGATAGTTGATGTGGTGATGTGTTAATAAATGTTATTGGGAAAAGTGATCTTGTGTCATGACAATTTGAATTGTTGAAGTATGGGAGTGAAAAGTGATTAACATGAAGGTTCCTTTTGGAGAATGTAGAAATGTGAGATGTGAGTTTGGGAGTGGAAGGTGGAGATGAGGGAAGGACTCCCACATACACAATCAACAAAATAGGCTAAGTATCAAAAATAGATTCATTATGGGTGATGCAAAAGTGAGGAGTTCTTTTTAGATGTTGCAGGGTTGCACATTTGTGGGATAAGATATGAATTGGACTTCCAAAATGGAACTCTCACAACTCAAGAAATGGTTAATTTTTGAGGTTGCGGGATGATGGAAAAAATAAAAATAAGCTAAGTATAAGACTTTTGAACTTGTGGTGAAGGTAGTAGTCTCTCCACAACATACATTTTAGAAAAACGACTAAGTATGGGATGTACAAGAAAAATGGATAAGTATAGAAGAAAACACACAAACATTAATAAATGAATATTGATCAAATATGGCTCCAATTTTGGGACAGTAACATCCTATATGTTGCTATGAATCCAGAGATCCTTGTACATTGGGCAATGGAGTCAAAAAAATTTTTTAGAAAGGAATAAAAGAAAGGGAAAAAGGAAACAATATAAACTGAGAATATACAAAGTGGTGAAAGGTAAGAAAATGAAGAAAAGTTTATGTACATAGAGTTAAAAACTAGGGATCAAATAAATAAATAATTTAGGAACTACCCATTTACTAACAGTGTTTGAAATTTTCCATTCGTATCTTTTAACTATTAAGAATTGAGACCAAATATTTTCTCAATTTGATACGACATGATCCATAAAGATTTGAACTTGGAATGAAAATATGGTTTTTATTTACCTTTGTTCCAAAGTAAAAACCATTAATAATTTTGAAAATTCTTGGGAGTGGAAATATGGTCAAAATACTTATTAGTTGTTTGTTGTCTGTTAGTCATGTTTTCCAGTGCTTTTTCCCTCTATTCTTCCAACTACATCAATTGATAATATTGTTCTTGAATAGGTGATACTTCTTATATGTATTTATTATATGTAACAATAGTTAGTGCATTTAATGTTGGACACACCTGCCACA
Organism: Picea mariana; assembly: GCA_032191745.1. Taxonomy (NCBI): domain Eukaryota; kingdom Viridiplantae; phylum Streptophyta; class Pinopsida; order Pinales; family Pinaceae; genus Picea; species Picea mariana. The sequence goes on from JASDQU010027276.1 coordinate 20,409, forward strand.
CTTAGAGGGGGGGGGTGAATGAGTGTGGGGATCTTTTTCCCAAAACTTCCCTCTTACACAAAAACTCCTTAGTTAACATTCAACATTTTCTCATTATTCATTGCTTTCATTTATAATTAGTTAGATGTGAATACATATCAACAACATATCATCAACAAATCATCTCCACAAGGAACACAAAGAACACAAGATGTATGTACAATTTTTCTTTTTATTATGAACTTCAATCCAGGGGTTTTTTAGCAACAACTGAATAGAGTACAACTCTACAAGAGAACCAACTCTATATGAAAGAATCATCTTACATTCTCAACATCGACTGATATGAGGCAAGAATCCCCAACAGATATCAATCTGTCAACATAAACAAGTAAATCAACCATGCACCAACCTGTGCCACACAACCTGTAATCAACCTGTACCATAAACAAGTGCATCCAACCATGTACCAAGTATATACCAATCATGTGTCAAATAATCATCAACAATGACTCATCAATATGTACCAAAATCATCAACTATACACCTCATGTATGTGCCAACTCATCAACTACTTGTCTCAACCATGATTAGTTTTGGATTAGTCAACAACCCCAACTTGAAATAATCATAACTTTGTACTTGTAATAAATAAAGATATGAAACTGATACACAATATTCTTCAGTGTATTTTATTCAATTCCTCCAGGTGGAACTACTTGGAACCTCTCATAAAAGGCATTATAGAAAAAATGGCATACCTTGCTGAATTCTAGCTTATTCTAGAGAGAGACCTTGTAGAGTGTGGCCCACACAAAATGTTCATTGAATTGATCTAAAATGGTTAAAAAACATACTACATCCTATAACCTAACCAAAACATTTTGTCTCACTGAATTTGGATCTGTTATGAAGAAGTTATGATGTTTTTACCCGAAACATCTGTTTTTGACTAGTTTCAGGACTAGCCACAAAGCCTTTTTTCCACAGAGTGTAACTCCAAAAATAAAACAAGCCACAAGCTGAATTTTTTACCATAGATACTTGGGTATGTTTTATCAATGGAGTATCACTTTCATGGTTTGAATAATTATATAAAAAATGTTATAGTGAAAATGGTGAGATGACCTGTAAATAACATACCTTAGAAAGCACCATCAAAAGAATTTATCCTTCCTTGCATTTCGGCCTTCTTTTCTTCA
>JASDQU010027277.1:17057-27500 GCA_032191745.1 Picea mariana
TTCAGTCAACCATACCCAGGTTCCCTGAATCCTAATTGGGGCCCAAAATTTCAATATAATGATCCTTTCCAAGGGAACATACCTGATCAACCTAACCCCGTGGTATATTTATCTCAAAATCCTCCACAACCGAATCTTTATGGACTGTCTAATTATTTGCAGACTTCTTATGATCCCACTGGTATACCTACGGGACTTCCTCCCCAAAATTACCAGTTTCCACAAGTGAATCAACAGTTTCCTTTTCTAGCCACCTTGGATTTACCAGATTTGTCTAGGATCTTGAACAATCCTATTTTACACTCTTCTTATTGGCCATTCATTACATCCAAACTACCGTCTAACATTCCTAACTTTGACGATCAATCGGGAGATGACCCGAATAATCATGTTATGAATTTCAATCTTTGTTGTTTGTCAACCTCATTGATGGACGACTCCATTACATTATGACTTTTCCAACGACCTCTTACAAGTTTGATAGAAAATTCTTACATCGATTTGTTGCAAGGTTTATTTAATTAATTTAACACCCTCACCATGGATTTTCTTACACATTACCAATTGCCTATTCGTTATGAAGCAAGAACTGAAATTTTGAGTTATTTTAAGAAATTTTCTTGCACTCATATTTCTGATCACATCCATTAGTGGAGGAGGAGAAGACAGTTAATCAGTTCCCCTTCCTAACCAACTGTTGGCTGAGTGGTTTACTAAATCACTCATCGGGGCTATAGCCCATGATGTTTCCATGGACAGTGTTGTCACTGAAGAGCAAGAGATTAGGCGTGCTCAGTATTTAGATCTCGTTTATTCACAAATGGACACACTATATGACTTGATCCCTGATGCTCCTCTCCCTTCCACAAATCATACCTCGACACATCCCGCAACTTCTCATATTGTTGATGGTGTGATTCGCACCTTCCATACTGACACTCAGTCCACACAAGCCAGTCACACCAATACCTAATCTAATAATTCTAATGCACAAAATACTCTTTCTCCTACTCCTTCCACTCGTAATATTGTTGAAATTAACTCGGTTCAATCCACACCTACCGGAAAAAACCAAAATAAAAAGAAATGGAAGGGTAAGAACAAGGAAGACAAAAATAACAATCAACAAACTGAAAATCCTAAAACAAAGCCTATTGATGATAATGATAAACATAAACCTCGATATCCTTGCCTCATTTGTGGTGATGATCATTACACAAAATATTGTCCATGATGCATTGAGGTTAGTAAGTTCCTCCAAGGGACCAGAAATCCTCCTACACCCTTCGTTTTGTCACAAAATTTCCTTTATCAATAGTAGGCCCAATTGGTCATTCATGACCAAGATTCTCCTTCTACCACATCCTATGTCCTTATGTGTATTGGTGACTCTAAAAATAAAAAAGTTGCACTCACAACTCGGGCCAAAGATTACTCTCTGTTGAAGGAGAAATTTGATGATTCACCACCTTCGTTGGTTCAACTTCCTCCCTCCACTTCACCTCCAAATGGTCCTCTTCATATCGAAAGATCAGATCTCGATACAGTTCTTTTCCCTTCCAAAGGAAGTTGATCGAAATTCTTCTTTTAACCCTCACGCACATGATGTACAAAACTACATTATTGTAGAATACCTTGTGAAAGCACCCTCCACAATGTCGTCTCTCGAAGTCCTTCAAAGTTGTCCCGCTTAATGGAAGGAGCTATTAAAATCCATTGGTGGAATTTACCCCATGAATACAAATTTAATAATCTTTGATCTGGAAGATCATGTTCCCTGCCTCCCTCCTCATTTATCGTTTTAGATACAAGTTGTTGTTGAAAACAAGAATATATGTAGAACCATTATTGACGAAGGAGCCTCAAATTGCATCATGTTCATTACTTGTTGGAAATCTATTGGCTCTCCTACCCTTACTGAGTCACACAATACCCTTAAGGCTTTCAATGGTATAGGTTTCAAACCTTACGGTGTTCTTCCCTCGTTATCTATTACATTGGAAGGTAAATCGGTCAATGTCGAGGTTCAGGTCTTTGATGCACCTCTTGATTACAACCTTTTACTTGGTCATAGCTGGATTGATTTCATGCATGTAGTTTTGTCTACCATATTCCGTGTGTTACATTTCCCACACCAAGGAAAATTCGTCACTATTGACAAAATGGTGTTCTTTAATGTTGATTCCTGTACTAGTAATGTACCCTTTATCTCGAAGACACCTCCCAGTTATGAGAATGTTGGCATGGGTATTTTGAAAGATTCAACTTTGATGGGTACTTTTCCAATCCCACCACCTGATATTTCTCCCCCTTTTGTTGCCTTGATTAACATGATTTCCACCACTGCTCATGAAACCCCTGCATCATATGACCCATGGATAGTACCTAGCCCTGGTGACCATCTTCATTATGGCAATCAAATTCCCTTAAGTCTGGTCGAATTTTCTTATCAAGCTATTCAATCGACAACCCCCTCCCCTCCTCTCTGTGATTCATCTCCTGATCCATTTCATGTGATCTTCCCTACTGATGAGATGATCATGTCAATCATGTCTATGGAAGACACTCCATGGGATGATGGGAATCATTGCTCCATTCTCTTCCTAGAACGTGATACCATAGAGAGCTACCAATGGATTGCGACTCTGTCGACCATTGTTGTTATTTCTTTTGTTCCCGAGTCAACACACGATGTCTTGTACGAAGGGAAATTGAGTAACATTTCACCTACCATCCCTCTAGACATATTGATTAAACCCAGAGTCATGGAGAATGTTCATATTAGGGCCTCGTGTTCTATTGATGAAGTCCACACTTATAAAACCCTTTTCCAAGAATTATGTGACGTTTTCTCCAGGAGTTATGAATAAATGCCATGTATTGATCTTGATATTGTTGTACACGAGATTAAGACATATCCAGACGCTAAACCTGTCTGGCAGAGACTTTGCCCAGTACATCCACGTAAATCCATTTCTATCAATCTTGAAGTTGAGAAACTTCTTAAAGCCAACTTTGTTTATCTTGTGGCTTTGACAGATTGGGTATCCAATCTTGTTCCAGTAAATAATAAATAAGGTACCATCCACGTCTGTGTAGATTGTAGGGATATAAATAAAGCTTGTCCTAATGAAAACTACCCAACCCCTTTCATCGACCAGATCGTTGACAATTGTGTCGGAATCGAGATATTCTCTTTTATGGATGGTTTCTCCAGTTATAATCAAATTAATATTTTACGAGTGGATCAACACAAGACTGCTTTCATTTTCCCTTGGAGAACCTTTGCATACCAGAAATTACCTTTCAGTCTAAATTATGATGGTGCAACCTTTCAACATGTTATGTATTGCACTTTCCATGATATAAAACATATCTTACAACCCTATCTTGATGATCTACCGGCGTAATCCATGTGTCGTCAAGATCACCTGGCACATTTACAGGCCATTTTTCTACATTGTCAGTATTATCGCATCCATTTGAACCCACACAAACATGTTTTTTATGTGGAGTCCAACCAACTTCTCAGTTTCATTGTGTCTATACATGGGATTTGAGTATACCCTTTGAAGGTTGAGGCGATTCTTAATCTTCCTCCTCCTTCCACACTCCGCCAGCTCCAAAGTTTGCAAGGGAAGGAAAACTTTTTACGACGATTCATCCCTAATTGCGCTGAATTGACAAATAAAATCACTTAGTTTCTTAAGAAAGGTTACGACTTTGTATGGGATGACACCACAACCAAAGCCTTTGAATATTTGAAACTTTCTTTAACCCGTACACCACTACTATTTTTACTTGATTACAACCGAGATTAAGTCCTCTACCTCACTACTCTGGACTCTACCATTGCCATGGTATTATTCCAAGAGGATGATTCACACGATGAACATGTCATATAATATTTGAGTAGGAGGATCATGACTACCAAAACCAAATACTTAGATGTTGAGAAATTGGCCTTGGCAGCTGTTCAAGTTGTCCAACTATTTTGTCACTATATCTTGTTACGCAGGACCACTATTATTTCCGATTGCAACCCCAGCAACACATCTTTACTTAACAATTGTTGGTGGGAAAGTAATCCAAATAGATTTTTATTCTCCAGGATTTTGACTTGGAATTTGAATGCACCAAGTCAAAGAAATCTTTGGTTTTTTTCGAATTGATATGTGACCTTCCCTCCACTGAGACAAAAAAATTGGCAGAGGATTATTTACTCGACGAATCCCTTTTTTTTATCAATTCTGATGACGTATGGTGTAGAGATATTATCATATATCCATACTCAAATTTCCTGTCCTGGCCTTTCTAGTATTGATCATCATCGAATACGGTATCAAGCCCATCAATACATCATTCTCAGTGATACTCTTTACCATCGTGGTGTTGACTCCATTTTTTGACGATGCCTTACTTATGATCAAGTTGATAAATATTTGAATGACTTTCACTCTTCAGCATGTGGCAGTCATATGTCCGGGTATGCCACTGCCCAAAACATCTTGCGAGCTGGTTACTTATGGCATTCATTATTTAAGGATTGCATTACTGTCATCCAGAAATGCCACGCATGCCAAACTTATAATAATAAGATCAGATCTCACCCTGCTCCTCTTCACCCTATAGATTTTGTTGGTTCATTCACTAAATGGGGCATCAACTTCATGACATGTAACCCTTACTCGGTCAGGGGGCATGGATACATTATTTTAGTTGTGTGTTCTTTCACTAAATGGGTCGAGGCTATGCCTACATTCGATAACACTGGGATAACTATATCATTGTTCATATTCAATCATATCATTACTAGGTTTGGTGTTCCTCAAGCCATCATTACATATCATGACAGTCATTTTAAAAATTTTATGATGTTCGAACTTACTAAAAAGTTGGGTCTTCACCATGAAAACTCAACCCCGTATTATCCACAGGCCAATGGCCAGGTTGAAGAAATCAACAAAGTTCCTACCACTATGCTTCGATGTATGATAGGAATTCATAATATGAATTGGCACACTATGTTGTTCTCAACATTATGGGCCTATCGGACATTCGTTAATTCTTCCACAGGATTTACGCCTTTCCAAGTAGTTTACAGTATCGAAACAATTTTTACAATTGAATGTGAGATACCATGTTTGAAACTTGCCATTGAACTTCTCCCTAACACCTCTGTTGAATTGAAATGTATATTATACTTGATGAAATTAGATGAAACTCATCGTGATGCCACCTTGGTGATTGAAACTTAGAAGAAAAGTGTTAAAGCCCAATATGACAAGCATGTCGGTGTCTTCGCTACCCTACCTTAGCTTCGATGATGGTGTTAGTCGCAGTACTCAGTAATTAGAATATGTTTCTTGGAAAATCTATGCACCTACTATTACACATTATTTTGGTCATCTTAATGATCCATTGACAAACATGTGTCCATGTTCCCAAAAGAGCCTATCTTCATCAGAAAGGTGACTGACTTTCTCTTATCAAAAACCTTATTAAGGAGGGTCATCGCAGGCTACACCATAAGCAGAGTGCGACGATGCTTGGTCATCGGCCTCTGCCCTAAAACTAGTTTGCAATGTCTTCACAGGCTACTCTACAGCTAGGGTGCAACTATGACAAGAAGCTCAGAAAAGGTCAAACTTCACAAAAGTTATAGAAGGGGATATTCTAGAATATGAATTGGCATCCATATGGTTGGGATCCTACTCACTTCTTTGATTTGGTGGGATCATCCTAATATATTCAACCATCTCTCTTTCCCCTACATAAAGAGGGATTTCTCATGGAAAACGAGAATGTTAGTGAAGGTTGATTCAAGCAATATGAGGAATTATACTTCATTTCATACATGAGGGCTTCATTTCAGTTTATCAAGTCATTGTGGATATTATTCATTCGAGGATTGGAGCAAGTGTGTGTGTTGGAGAAAAGTATCATCGGAAGGGGACCTTGCAACATCAAAGCTTTAGTTGTAATGTCCACTTTCATTTTAATATGATACAGTGATATGTTTCTTTCCCATAAAACTTATCTCTTTTTATTGTATGATTCATTGATCACATATATAAGTTCTCTTTGAATATGCTATATTTCTTTCACATTGGTTGGCTTGTGTTCCCTTTCATATCTAATATCACAGGAGCATTGGGGTCAAGATAGGACAATAATGACAAGAGGAAGCAATATTTAAATGATATGTTTCACATCTCTTGTTTGATAGTATTTTCAATGATTAGAGCTTAGGGAAAACGTCATGTCATGTTTTGTTTTGTTCTAGATCTGGGTGGATCTAGGGAGATCTGTTTATGTCCACATTTACCGATAAGTCCCATAACAAAATTGGCGACCGTACTGGGGATATGACCTCCTTTTGATTTTTTACTTCCCATTTTCCTTTAGCCTTCCTTTCCTTAATAACTTTCATTCTTTGAGTCTGTGGGTTATCCATTTGGACTCACTGGGTTTACAAGTTCCTTTAAATTGTTTGTCTTTCTTCCAAAATTTTCAAATTTACAGACCTCATCGCACTATAACTCTTTGAAAGCCTGAAACGACCTTGAAACATCACTCTCTAATTATCCAATCCAATGCAAAGACAACACACTCTACTCTGCCATTGGCCTGGAACGACCTTAGCTTGTCGCTTTATGTCTTATACCCAGCTTGCAACGACTCTTGTAGGTTTTGCTGGAGTAAGTCATTTTGTCTTTTACTACCCATATTTTCCTTAGTATCCTGGGATGAACTTATTATACCCATGTTTGATTGATTCATGTGTTTAGAGCTTTCTTTTGATTGGTTTTCAATAATTGGAATTCTTTCCTTTCATTTTGCAATTTTTTTACTCATACTCATTGTCACAAGGATATAATCTCAGACCTTCATCTAGGTGCTTGTTTAATAGAGGGTATTTGGTTTGTTTTAAAGTTTTGGATTCATCCTTTTTGTCGGATTGTTTGTTGATTAAGATATACTTTTTTATTGCTTGCATCAAAATATTTTCTTGTCTTTTTCATTTCTGTCTACATTACGAATTTGGTTTGGGAATTGTGTTGTGAGTGTATTGATTTTATTTGATTACATTTTCCTTTCATATTTATATATCTGATTTGATTTTGGAAAGGAAGAATTGGAATCATTTATTCATTTTAGTAATCTCTCACAAAAAAAAAATTTACAATCAAAATACCGATAAAGAGAAGAAATTGAAATTTTTTATAGTTTGTGATTGTTTGGAATTTTGTTCATTCGAAATTAAGGAATTGTAATTCATATCTTGTTGCACTTCGAAAGAAATACCTTCTCCCTACTGTAACTAGAGTTCATTAAATTGACAATTGCAAATTCATCTCTTTTTTCATTTTATTGGGTCGAGGTCTCAACAACAACAATTTCACTTCCACTTCCCTCTTTGAGTAAGTAACAGCCTCTAAAAGAAAGACGTAAATTTAAAATTTATTAGGAACATTTATTTTCTAGGGATCGTTTTCACCAACATTAGCTAGGATAGTGCTTTGGAATAGGTTGTAAGGCACACTCTCCAAAGCATTAAAACACACAATAGTATCTTGTGAAAGGGAGAGTTTAAATCCGATTGCTACCTTTTGTCTTGGGAAGCCCTTCTCACACAAGGGTCAAACCTGAGGTCGCATTGAGACTAGCATAGTTACTCACCCTGCTTTGTTGGTCTTGGTGTATATATTGCACGTATTATGGTGGTCGCTTGAATATATACCCGCAATTATGAGTGGAATCCTTTCGATTTGATTTCAGGCTAAATACCCTGCCTTTGTGCATGGATTGGACTATCGACTATTTCCCCAGGAATCACTGTTGTAGTTGGTAACATTAGTAGCCTATCTCTTTAGGATATTTACACAAGGTAACTGTGAAGAGGAAAGTCTTCACGGTACCTGGAATCAATGTTGGCCAAACTCACTCGAGCTCCTTGGAGGGTATACCCCCAATTATCTGTGGGAGCTTGCACCAGGGTGTAAGTCTGTTAAGTAGGTCATCAACATAACTTTTCCACCCAATTAGACCAACCCCATCTTGTCTTGATTTTACGACGTTGGATTTCATCACCAACTTGTGACTTTGAAATAAGAAGGTCTTGTTTGCTTGGTTTGATTCCTAGATTTTATTAGTGAGTGTTGTTTGTCTCCTCTAATCAGCCATAGATTTCTTTCATTCTTTTCTTAGCTCGAGCAACATTGGCCTTCACCATTCAGGTAGGATGCAAGGGATACCTCCAGAGAATCTAGAGTATTACCAACCCTTACCTCCTAACTCACCAGAAGGCTCTCCTGAGGGAGTAGTCAACAATGAATTAGCTTCTGAGGTTGGGAGAACACACTCTTTAGAAGGATTTTGAGTTGTTTCGGACTCTTTAGAGGAATTCAAACTTCCCCTTTTTAGACCAGACACGCATATATTTTGCATGAACGTGTATGGAAAAATTGTTGTTGTTGATAATACTAGAATACTGACTGGACCTAATACTGGATCTGGAGTAAAGGATCCACCTTTTCCAAGTGAACCATTTGGGATCCCGTCTCACACTATTGGAACCTCTAATTTTGGTTATATCCCTTTGACAGTACATGATCTATATGGTAACCTAGGAGTGAGTCCTGATCAACCTATGGCATCACAGGTGCCTAAGATGTATGTCACCTATACGGTACCTTTATACCATTTTATTGGTACTACCAGTAATGTCATCACCTTTTTAGACCAATTTTTGATTGGTTCTCACTCGATTCCTACTCTCCAGATGGCCCATTCTACTATGGTACCGCAAGCTACCACGATTCCTACTAGAAATGTGGTTATCTCCCAAGCACCAATTGGGACACAACTTCCACCTAGATCAAATCCATCACTTCCCACTAGGTATAGAGATTTGAATACTTTTGTTCCTATCTCTACCTAGGTCCCATCTGGAGTTTCTGGACTTTTTGTTCCTCCTGGGTATAATACTACTACTAGTTTTGTTCCTACACCCTCCTAGGTTCTCTTTGGAGGGTCGTATGTTCCTCCTCCACCCCCGCTAAGAGGATCTGGCCCTAGTGGCTTCAATATTTTTGGAGGCACCAATATTTCTATCACTTTTGGTTTCTAGATTCCTATTGGAGGTAAAACCCAAGTTTGGGGGGAAACCTCAACTTGGAGGGCAACCTTAGATTGGGGCACAACCTCAACTTGGGGGGAAAACTCATGTTGGAGTCCATAACCCACTTTATAGACAGAACGCACATGTGGTACCATATTTACCTTGGAAACTTCCTTTCCAAGGAAATCTACAATAGTCCTCAAGTTAACTCTTTTGCACCCCCCAACCTCGATCAACCATATATGGGTTCTTTGAATCTCGCTTGGGGTCTGAACGTTCAATCCAGTGTCCCTTTCCAAGGGAACATCTATAATCAACCCAACCCTATGGGCTATATGCATCCAAATCTTCCATAACTGAATCTGTCATGACTATCTAATTATTTGCAGATTTCTTATGGTCCTACTGGTATACCTATGGGGATTCCCCCTCAAAACTACCAGTTTCCACAAGTGAATCAATAGTTGTCTTTTCTAGCCACTTTGGATTTACCTGACCTATCTTGGATTTTGAATGATCCTATCTTACATTCTCCTTATTGGCTCGTCATACTGTCCAAGTTACCATCTGACATTCCCAAAATTGACGGTCAAGCATGAGAATATCTGAATAATCATGTTATGAATTTTCATATGTGGTGTTCATCCAACTCATTGATGGATGACTCCATCAAATTACAACTTTTCCAATGAACTCTCACAGGTTCGGAAGCAAAATAGTACATCAAGTTACCGCGAGGTTTCTTTAATGACTTTAACACCCTATTCATGGCCATTTTGACACATTACCAGTTACTAATATGATACAAGATGAGAACCAAAATTTTGAGTTTTTTCAAACATTCCTCATCTACTCATATTTCAGATCACATTCATGAGTGGAGGAGGAGAAGACGTTGAATCGAAGTTCCTCTTCCTGATCAGCTATTGGCCGAGTGGTTTACCAAATCACTCATTGGACCTATCACTTGTGATGTATCCATGGGTGGTGTTGTCACTGAAGAGAAGGCGATTAGTCGTGATCAGTATCTTGATCTCGTTTATTCAGAAATGGGAACAGTTTACGATTTGATCCTTGACGCTCCTTGTCCTTCCACAAACCATACCCCAAAGCCTCCAGCAGATTCTCATGTTGTTGATGGTGTGATCAACACCTTTCATGCTGAGGCCCAATCCACAAACGTCGAATCACACCAATCCCAAACCTAATAATTCTAATGCACAAAATAATCCTATTCCTACTCCTTCCACCGGTAAGACTACCAAAGTTAATTATGTTCAATCCGTGCCTACCAGAAAGAATCAAAACAAAAAGAAAGG
>JASDQU010027277.1:36201-46986 GCA_032191745.1 Picea mariana
CTATCGACTTCAGCTCATTATCCAAGAAAAAGACATAGAAATCTTTCAGTACCTTAGACCTTAGTTCCCGCCTCATTCTTTGGGGGGAATTCTTTTACACATTATTTTGGTCATCTTGATGATCCATTGACAAACATGTATTCATGTTCCCAAAAGAACCTATCTTCATGAGAAAGGTGACTGAATTTCTCTTATCAAAAACCTTATTAAGGAAGGTCATCGCAGGTTGCAATATAAGAAGAGTGTGACAATGCCTGGTCATCGCCCTCTTCCCTAAAGTTGGTTTGTGACATCTCCGTAGGCTTCTCTACAGCTAGGGTGCGACTATGCCAAGAAGATAAGAAAAGGTCAAACTTCACAAAAGTTCTAGAAGGGGATCTTTTAGAAGCTGAGGTGGCATCTGTATGGTTGGGATCCTACTCGCTTCTTGGATTTGGTGGGATCATCCTAATCTCTTTAACCATCTCTCTTTCCTCTATATAAAGAGGGATTTCTCATGGAAAAGGCGGAGGTTAATGAAGTTTGATTCAAGAAATATTATTATTGAATAGGATAAGAATTGGATGAGGACTTCTACTTCGTTTCATACTTGAGGGCTTCATTTCAGTTTATCAAGTCATTTTGGATATTCTTCATTCAAAGATTGGAGTAAGTGTGTGTATTGGAGAAAAGGGTCATCGGAAGGGGAGCTTGCAACATCAAGTCTTTGGTTGTAATATCACTTTCATTTTAATATGATACAGTGATATGTTTCTTTCCCATAAAACTTATCTCATTTTATTGTATGATTCCTTGATCACATATATAAGTTCTCTTTGAATATGCTATATTGTTTTCACTTTGGTTGGATTTTGTTTCCTTGTAGATCTAATAACACAGGAGCACTGGGGTGAAGCTACGATGAAAATGAAAATATGAAGTGATATTTAAATGGTATGTTGCACATCTCCTGTTTGATGATATTTTCAATGACTAGATCTTAGGGAAAGTGTCGTGTCCTGTTTTATTTTTTTCTGTATCTAAGTGGATCTAGGGAGATATGTTTATGTCCACATTTATCGATAAGTCCCATAACACCTACGGATGAGTTGATTAGTCTACATGGTGTTTTCCTTGGTCGTGCAACTAATAATATCGTGGAATACAGTGCATTCATCTAACTATTGACTGACATTGTTTCATTGGAATCTGTCATCTTGTTGTACAAATTGATTCATAGTTAGTAGTAGTCCTACCGTTGAGTAACATATAGTCTATCCGAATTCTTACTTTATTAAGGTTATATATACAAATTCGCCTCTTGGAACATCATTTTGATTACATTGAATATCAACACATTCCTAGATGTCTAAATACATTAACAAATGCATTGGATGATTATGTGTTAGACAAACATTTGAGACATTTATAAATCCAATAACACATTGTATATACAACAAGTAAGCTAGTAGAAGCCTCGTATATATATATAACGATAAAAATTTTACAAAACATGTTTTTGTCCGAAGACCAAAATATAAAAAATGTGAAGCACATGACCTCATATACAAATAGAGCATCAAGGATGTTGCTTGCTATAACATGTGATCGCATGTGCTAATTTATGGAGAAGTCGACCAATGGAAGCAGACACACCCACTATATGGTGTTGATAATGCTTCGGTATATCATCAATATAGGCATATGGAATGTTCATCATGAACCCCTCTAGATTTGATTCTAGGATCTCGTAGTCAGCAACAACTACTCAGCAGCAACTACTCCTACTACGTTAGCTCTCTCCCCTCACCTCTAGATGGTGGATGAACCTATAGGTCGATAAGGTCCCACATCTACATCATCAAAGAGCATTTTATTAGTCATCGGATAAGGAACATAAAAAACATTTTATATTAAAATTCACAAAAACATCATAAAAATAAAATGTCTTTCTTACCTATGTCCTCCCATTGGGAACCCTCAGGAAGAACCAAGTCTGGATCGCCTCAGAAATATAAACTGGAATAGTCATCGACCATAAACATCTGGGTCCTCAACCAGTCGAAGAAAACATCATTATACTTAAATATAGGACCAGTTACATGTTGTGCCATCAGGTCCACCCACCTCTTCATTCTTAGATCCTATGGGGTAGGTATACCCCATTTTACCTGCAAGTGTAAATATGGGACCCTCTCTAGGAAGAAGGACACCAAAATCAAACTGTATCCAAACTGTTTCAACTCACCACTCCTGCACTTGGTCAAATATTTTTTCATGCTTCTGAGAACCCCATCGCACCAATTGAAAACTTGGGGCTCCATACATTCCAGAGCATGCCGGGAATAACTTTGAAGAGCCACATGGGGAGCTATACTCCCTGCCATGCATGTGATGGTGTAGAGGATGGTCTGTAGAGGCAAGTCATGGACATCTCTAATAGGAAATTTGTTGTTATTCTTCTGATTACCTAGCACGCAATGTGCACTGATATAGTGGCTCATAGGCTCACCACCTCCCCTGCTACCTGTAAGTGTAACTCAGGACCCACAGTGAGATAGCCCAGTAAATAAGTAGATATCCTTGATATCTATCGTAAGAATGTGAGAACTCACATAGAATTCCTGTTGGTTCATATCCCACATGTGAACTAGGTATTCGAGTAACCTTAACTAGGCCCTCATGCCCTGAATATTGAATAATTTTAACAGTCCACACTGCCAGAGGGTATTTACCATTCCTAGGTCATTCCCAACAAATTAGTCTTCCTCCTCATGCTCTTTCTCTCTCGTCATTCCAACATTCTTACCGTGGAAAACCTACAATGGAACATTGAAGAGAGATTAACATCATTAATCTCTTCTTTGTAATTTTTTTATTGGCAAATCTATCTTAAAAACTTTGTGAGTTGCACACGTCGCAGGCCAAGGCATCCATACGATGTAGAGTTGTTGTAGGATATCTTTAAGTTCACCTGCGATGACCCTAGGTTGTCGCAGGGCCCAATATAAGGCGCCTGTGACGACCTATGCGCATAGGTACCCTCACAAACTTAACTCAAAAATCTATTTCTAATCAATGAAAAATGAATTTTAATCCATGGAAAGTTGAAAGAGATGAAAATTACATGTTCTATGCAGACCATTTTTCGAATGATCAATCATGCTCTCCGCAATCCACAGTGGAAAATCGAGGTAAATGGGAGGTTTTTTAACAAGGTTTGGGTGAAATGACAAATGGAATAGTGAAATGAAGTTTTTACCCATTTCTATTGATTTATTCACTTTTTCATTTGTATTTTTTATTATTTTATATATTTCACCTAAACCCTAAATTCCTAATGACTTTGCAAGTGTTGTTTTTTTGTAGATAAAAAAGCTAGGAGTGAATCATTGAAACAAGGATTAATTTTTTGGTTTGTTTTACACATTTGTCACATGTACAGATCTTTTTAGAGTTTTTCAAAAAAACCTCTGAGCTTAGTCTTTGTTCATTATCATGCTCGTAAATCGATGAAAATGTAACCGAGTATACTTTTATCGCTTTTTCGGACTCGTAAAGGTTATACAAAAAAGGAGCCCCATGGTGTTCCCTTTAAGCTCTTTTCAGACTCTCTAAATATGAAAAGATAGTCGAGCGACATTGTTCTTTTCACACTCGTAAAAGTATTTGAAAGAAACATCTGATGAGCATTATATTATCACTATTTCGATTTCGTCATATTAACTTACGAAAAATGACCTTATGGAGTTCTCTTTAAGTGTTTTTCAGAGTCTCTAAACATGAAAAACCCTTGAGTTTTATCTCTCTGGACTCATTAAACAAACATCGAAATATCCATATGGGATCGAACTATTCCTTCTTAGGGTTTGTTAAATATACTCTAAGGGACTCATCCGAAGGATGAGCTTACATCAAAAAGAATATGTTATCCTCCTCAAGATTGTGTAAAAATAAAGAGGTACTCGCCAAAAATGGTGCGGGGAAATTGGGAAAGAAATATGTTTTTATGTCTATGTTAGTGGTATTAATAGTCACTCTTGAACATGACACCCCCTTTGATCATTGTATCTAGGTTGGGAAATCCATTTGTCTCTCATTTGACTATTTTCATTTCCATATGTTGGGTCCTCCTTGAGTCAATGCTTCCAATACCATTGTCGTGTCATTCATATGTTTAAGAGAAGTCTAACCTAAATAAGCCTTCTATCAAGTCGACCATCGGTAGTTATAAATTTTCTACCATGTCGACCTTCCCTGTGCCAATTTTGAATCACTTCATACTCTGATGTACCTCAAATATGCTACATATTTCATGTCATTGATGGGGGATACGTCAACTCATTATCCATGAACAAGACTTAGAAATCATTTAGTAACTTAGAGCCTGCATGCCTCACTGGCAGGTTTCTTCGCTTTCAACAGTGGGTTCACATCATTGACCCCTAATTGGAAGATTTCATTGAGTGTTTGACTTCAACTCAATTATTCACATTCATTGGATTATACTAGGGTACCTTGGGAGTCATTGAAATCAATGGTGATTTCCCTCGCACTTGTTAATGGTTTTCATTAATGACCGATAATCAAGTGGTTTCTACCATGTTTGACTTGAGCACCTGCATTCACATGGCTATATTTGTACTTAGAGATGACGAAAATGAAGACCCAGGATCTTATCATTTCGGTCCAGGTTGCGATGGAGTATTCATGATTTGTATTGACACATAGATATGTATGTCTCATGGATATGTCTAAATTTGAGTCATTTAGAGGATACATCCACATTGTATTCTTGGTGGCTATGTCGATTCACGATGACATGGATCCACAGTGTATATTTAGTGGCCACGACTCGCTTGACATTTTGTAATCTCAGTATGGAAAATTCCTACCTTGGACACTGGTATAATATTATGCAGAGGATTGATTATTTGCAGGTTCTCGATCAATGCGCTCCTTGTTTCTGACACACACATTCTACAAAGTATTTCATTTTTCATGAGTTCCAGTCTCATACTTTGGGGGGCATTCTGTTACACATTATTTTGGTCACCCCAGTGATACATTGACAAACATGTATTCATTTTCCCAAAAAGAGACTTTCTTCATGAGGAAGGTGATTGGCTCTCTCCTCTCAAAAAACATATTAAGGAAGGTCATCACAAGCTACACTATATGTAGTGTGTGATGATGCTTGATCATCACCCTCTACTCCAAAGTTGGGTTGTGATGTCTCTGCAGGATTCTCTACAACTAGGGTGCATCATAAAGGTCAAGTTTCACGAAAGTTATAGAAGAGGATCTTCTAGAAGATGAGGTGGCATTCATATGGTTTGGATATTACTCACTTCTCTGATTTGTTGGGATCATTCTAATCTCTTCAACCATCTCTCACTCCCTTATATAAAAGGGGATTTCTCATGGAAAAGGATAAGGTTAATGGAGGTTGATTCAAGAAAGATTAATATTAAATAAGCTAAGAATTAGATGAGGAATTCTACTTCAATTCATACTTGAGGGATTCATTTTAGTTCATCAAGTCATTGTGAATCTTCTTCATTCAAGGTTGGAGAAAGTGTGTGTGTTGGAGAAAATGGCCATCGAAAGGGGACCTTATGATATCAAGGCTTTTGGTTGTAATATCCACTTTTACTTAATATGATACAACAATATGTTTCTTTCCCATAAAACTATTCTTGTTTTTATTGTATGATTCCTTGATCACATGCATAAGTTCTTGTTGAGTACATAGTGTTGCTTTCACTTTGGTTAGTTTGTGTTCCCTTGCAGATTCAATATCACAAGAGCACCGGAGTGGAACTAGGATGACAACGACGAGAGGAAGCGATATTTAAATGATATGTTTTCCATCTCTTGTTAAATAGTGAACTCAATGGTTAGGGATTAGGGAAAGCATCATGTTCTTTTCAGTTCTTTTCTAGATCTAGGTGGATCTAGGGAGATCTGTTTATGTCTGCATTTACCGATTAATCCCACAACAGTGGTTTTCATGTGATTACTGCATGCATGATTTACTGTTATTTCTACATTACGTTGTGTGATAGTAGAGTGTAAATCAACTGTTAAGTTGTATGTGTTATTGTCATTTATGCATTTATATGTATGAATAGAATGTTTATGTCTGGTTAAAAATTACATTAGATATGTATATAAATATATATGGTATCAGAGAAGAAAAACAAGGACTCAATTGTTTAGGTAGAGTTGCCCGGCAGAGGTTTTGAGGGTCGGGGACGTGAAAAATTTGTATCAGATTCATGGTTTCGACACTGAGCCTAGATGGGCCAAGAAATTGTAATTTGAAGAAAATGTTTCGAAAAGGAATTGTTGTCAAAATCTACAAAATTGAAGTTCATAGCTTAGTTTTCAACAACAAGCCTGAATTAGGCCATATAAGTGGTTATGGAATCAAAAGCTCAAGGAAAATTGTTGTCGAGAGGGACACATTTGAAGCTCAGAGCATCCTTGGGTTCCAAGAGAATACCTGGTACTATGTTAAGAAGCTCAGGAGATATAACGGTTTAAGGAATGGCGATAGAGAAAGAAACCACAACAACCATGGCGTTGGGCCGTAGGATATATTTGAGAGAAGGCAGACCCTTTAGAGTCATCAGATTTAGAAAAGGTGCAGAAAAGTTAATCCCTAAGTACTTAGGACTTCACGACTTCGACGAATTTTATGTGTTATAGAGTAGAAAGGGTTGAAGCTCGAAGTTTTGAAGTCTCGGAGTGGATCTACACCACAGATCCAAGGAGAAATGCTTGACCGTTGGTTTTAGCTGAAAATAGAACAGAGTCATAGATCAAGACAGGATAAAGTGGTAAGGCAAAGCAGTGATGAAAATAGACCTTAACTGTATGATCTGTGCATGTGTCATTTTGAACCGTAGAACTCATGGTCATTTGAAATTCAGAGTTTGGGAGTTCGACGCTTGAGAAAAATGGGGTGTGCTAAGGGGAATTCTTTTGAAGTCTCAAAGTGACATGGCATGATGATATCACCCAGTGTGATTGTTGGCATAGGGGTAGATTGAGGTTTCAATGCTTAAATAGTACACCAAAAAATCCCTAACCACTGGCCCTTTTGGCAATACCTGCGAAGAAGATGTAGTCTCACCTGACTAAGCCAATCAGTAACTACTTTACATCACTTAGCTACTACTTATTTATACATTTACAAAGAGGCCTAAGCATGCGTAAACCCATGGGACGACATCCCATAACTTGCTACATAAAATCTAATAACCCTTTTTTGGGTCCACAAACACGCAAAACAAGAGATATCTCACGATCTCAACTCCACTTGGGCGCTCCATCTTCGACCAGCCTATCGAAGTCCCAAAAGTGGTCAAACATGACCAATGTTTCCTCAAAACTTGGTCAAGGGCCAACAGGCCCCCAGAACTCAACTGTGACTCGTCCCAAGTTACTCATATCTAGGAAAATCTCCTTCAAAGGCCTTGAGCTTAGCTTGAGCTTCGTCGACTTGTTTCTTTGCCAAAGCCTCCTGTTGGGAGAACTCTTGAATCTTCTTTGGATGGTTGTAATATATTGGTGTCTCTATGTAACTTCCATGAATTTTCTTTGGATGGTAGTAATATATTGCTAGACTATGCCTTGCTTTTGTGATCTCCTCATTTTCTCAACTGTAGTGAGTGACTTCCTTTGTGCTTTCACAGTGGATGCCTACTACTGCACCTCCTGGAGTTATGCTTCTAGTTTCCTCAACTCTGGATATTCTTTGAGGCGTTCGTAGATATGTGCACTACGATTACTTAATTGCTTATATTCTTAGGCAAGTTCCCTGATCCTTCCAACTGCACTCCTAACATATTCCTCACTCTGATCGCGCACTTATTACAGAGTGCTCGACACTTCTTGAAGTTCCAACTCTATTATCCGTGCTTGAATTTGTTGAATGGCCTCAACAAGCTTCCCCACTTGCATCTTGGTTGATTCTTATTCCTCCTATGCCAAGCCTTGCATAGAGAAAAGTGTTGTAGTCACTGCCTCTTTGACCGCAATCTCCTCTACAAGAAACTTGTATTTTTCTTTCTGTACCTTTACATCGTCCTCCTCAAACATCACCCAAATTTCATATTTCTCCTTCTGTGCAACTCGAAGTTTCTCTAAGACCTCCTCCTTTTCCTACTTCAAGGATTATGTAACCTTCTCCTTTTCTTCTTGGGCTCATTGAAGTTGAGCCTCTGTTGCATCTTCTAGCCTCTGTAATCGGGTGGGGTCATCTCCCAAGTCTGCAATCTTTGACAAAGGAGGTGTAGTAGGTATTGTGCAGCTCGAATAGATGGCTTGTTGTATGTCTTTGAGCTCTTTCTCAATTCGTTCATATAACATCTTCTGCTTCACTCCATGTCTCTGAAAGATATCCTCTGAAGCATACTCCACAACTATGATGATTAGACCGACATCATCCTCTGTGAGCACGTTCTTCGACTGAGGCTTATTGGCACGAGTCTTCTTTTTTTCTAAAGGTTTCTATGGAGAAACCTTCCTTTTCTTCGATGTTTTAGCCTCTGTAGAGAAATCCTTCAGCGGTGTAACATCATATTTGTCTTTATTTTATCCTTCTTCCCCTCCATATTCTAGATTCACTTTGTCTCCTCCTCCTACTACAGGCAATTTAGGCCTACTTTCCTTTGAGGAATTGTCCTCCCCATCAGTTTCTATGTTCTGCACTTCCTCCTTTTTCTGCTTTTTCTTCGCGCTAGTCTATCCATCATGTTCGACCTAGGTGACCAAGGGACTTTTAATTATATCAGGGTTGGAGTGTTCTGCATCTTCCACTGGTACAAGGAACTTTGCTAGCCATTCTTTGGTGATCTCCTCCATATCTTTGTCGGTCATCTTATAATATGACTGTAGCTTCTCCTTACTTTCATCCATGCATGTAGTGATGTAGATAAAGTGTTGATCTACATGGAACTTCGCTAGCGGTCTATATTGGTGAAATGTATTTGATGTCATGCATGGAAATGCTTCAATAGCACACTTCAGCTGCTGGTAGTAAGCATGGAAGATAGCATTCGACTGCCATTGCTTCAACATATCATTTGTATACCACAAGGTGGAAAACCTTGCAGTCAACGGCTTTGATGGATCAACTTATAAAAATGCCGCTCCTTTCGACATCTTCCAAGTGACAAAGGTGATCAGTACCAATAACCAAATAAAATGGAATTCATAGCCCTGATAATGTGCTTCATGTTAGTCCTTTGTGAGCTTGCTGACGAGGTAACTTGCCCAGTTCATTTGCATTCCTTCTACGCACTTCCCTGCGAGGTCTACTACAAATCCAGTGACCTATGTTGGAAGGCTCTTTCTAACGATCTTTCCATATATAAGATGACAAGCTAGGCACACTGTGCTATCCTGGATGGAGGCTACCTTGTAGACTAGCTTTCCCTTTTCTACATCGCCATAGTCTTCCTTTATGCACTGTGTCAGGCAGCGATCTGAAGTCTTCCCTGCGTAGATTTGTTGAGGGTTTGGTCCCTTCATGCTCAGTCCTGTGATGAGGTGGATCAATGTGAGATCCACGGTGACGCACCTGTCAAGCCATAGATATTTTTCATGATAGCACAATAGGAGTATTTTAATGTAGGTGTTAACCTCCGGATGTCGACCAAAGTGAGGGATCTTCATTACATTTAGGATCATTGATTGTGCAATCTCCTTAATCCACGACTGGGAGACTATGCGCAGGTTCTTTCAAATCATCTTCATCAAGTACCTATGTGGCACGAGCATCGCATCGTTCTTTAGGTCTTCGAGGTTGAAGTCATTGTTCTTCAAGGATGGAATGTGTCCTAACTGGGATCCAACTACACATATCCCCTTTGGGATGTATGCAGTGATCAACGTGTACAAAAATTCATGTGAGATAATGTCACGGTTAACCGCACCAGCCAAAGGCAGTATATAATATGGCAAGACTGACCAGATCTACTTCGCATTAGCTAGATCATCACGGTGCTTTCTTCGCTTCTTAGTAGTACGGATGGAACACCATCCAGTCGAGGGGGATGCTTGCAATCCTCCATTCAACGATGCTTATATTCCTATAGACATAACTCTCTCAGCCATGAGATCGACAGAAATCGCCTCCAGAGACTTCTCTAATGCGCTATTTTTTCTCGACATTCACAAATAGATCGGGTAGGTGAATGGACAAGAGAGGTAATAAAATGGATGGCGAGGTCTAGAAAGCACAATGCGATACAATGGATTCTGACAAACTGACATCCTTGTGGTTATCCATTGCTTCTTTTAAATGTACTAACATAGTCTGAGCTTTCTATGATTCTTTCTCTTTTTGATTTTCTAACATATCCTTAGTCTCTTGATCTTCTTTATAGTTTTCTTGTCTAATGTTCCTCTTGTTACGATTCTTTTCCTATCGAATTTAACTCATTATCCAAGAACAAGACCTAGAAATCATTCAGTACCTTAGAGCTTGCATGCCTCAATGGCAAGTTTCTTCGCTTTTGACCGTGGGTATACATCATTGACCCTTGATTAGAATATTCCATCGAGTGTTCAACCTCAACTCATTTATTCACATTTGTTGGATTGTCTTGGGTTACCTTGGGAGTCATTGACATGAATGGTGATTTCCCTCACACTTGTTAATGGTTTTCATTATTGACTGGTAATGAAGTGGTTTCTACCATGTTCAACTTCAGCACCTGTAATCACATGGTTAGATTCATACTTGGAGATGATGAAATTGAATAACCTGGACCACCCCATTCTAGTCCAGGT
>JASDQU010027278.1:11511-40947 GCA_032191745.1 Picea mariana
ACTTGGAAATAATGGAGATGTTAACTAGTTGATTAGCTTCAGTAATAAGCGCGTGTTGTAAGCGCCAGTTAGCTTAGTTAAGAGTCAGTTCTCTGGTTGTCTTTTGGTTTGCATGTAGCCGACTCGGGAGAGTCTTTTCCTATATAAGGATGTAATCCGTCTTCGTTTAATATCATGAAGTGAGCGTAGCCTTACTGTGTTTGTTTACCCATCATATTTGATCTTTTACCTCTTCATTTCCTCTACGTTTGGCGATCTCTCCCATACAACTATGGATCACAAGTGTCCAATTAAGTTGGTGTTTCATATACTGGCCGTGAAGTGCACGTTGTAACGGAGGACGAGGTCGAGGTTTCCTGAAACTCAATGATAGACATTAATATGAAACCACCATTTTTTATAAATGAAACTAACACCATTTTTTGGAGTTCTCACCTGAGATGATGCCCAAGGGCTCCCATGCAGAGGATGCGCATAGGCTCCCATGGCTATTCTCACGATTGAACTTGCATTGGCTCAGCTGATGTACATTATTGATTGTCGAGTTAAAGGTGGTCCATGCAGACTCGATATGAAAGGAAAATGGCTATTCTCACGATTAAAATTGCATTGGCTTGGCTCAGCTGATGTACATTATTGATTGTCGAGTTAAAGGTGGTCCATGCAGACTCGATATGAAAGGAAAATTCCAAGGCAAGTTCCCCTGTGTGCCTATCCAAGGTTGAGGGTAAGCTTTCCACTACAGACCGGGGATGAAGCGTAGGAGGAAAGGCAGCATTCTGTGCCACCTTGCAGTGGCTTTCGTATTGTGTTGTCTGGATTGCATTTGCCTTTGTACTCTCTGTTGTAAATATCATGTTGAGATAAGATTAGCCCTATATTTTTTATTATAAATATTAATCAGTATGATATTCTGATAAGCATTTATGGTATCTAAATACTCTACCGCAACGCAATTAAACACAATAACACAATCATTCATTACAAGGTGCGCAACAATCCAGATCCCCTAGTAAATCCGATACTCTGAAATCTTGTTATGTGTTTTCTACTTACCATCTGTTTTCTAAATAATTATTTTTCTTCATTTGGTATTAAACTCGTGACAAAAAAATTACCAGTAGGTCACGTTCGGATGAAGACAATGGAAATCCAGGGATGAAGACAATGGCAATCCAGATGATTCCTTGTGCCCATAAGATGACGACAAGATTATTATTAAGAAAACCATTGACCTCTTCACTATCACGAGACAAGAAGTGAGCATTCGAGGAATACACGCATTATGCACCAAATATATAAAACCAAAAGAAAAACCACATAGAAAAAATGGGACTGGCTGGTAATTGGCACGAATTTTAACAATCAAATTGAATCCTTGACAAGAAGTGAGCATTCGAGGAATACACGCATTATGCACCAAATATATAAAACCAAAAGAAGAACCACATAGAAAAATGGGACTGGCTGACGAATTTTAACAATCAAATTGAATCCCTTCTAGAATGGTTGGCCTCCATCTTCATCTTTTTCTAATAAGGGAATGAAGATTCCAATTTCCACCCCCTAAGTGAGGCCATTATTGAGTTTGTCTAATGTTTATGGGCATATCAATGAACTGTCATTATTGTGTTTGTCTAATGTTTTTTTGGGCATATCAGTGAAGTATATTTTGACCATTATGGAAATACTAATTTTAAGTAAGATTGTCGATTTGTATTAGTTTGCATTGTTGATTTGTATTAGTTTGTTTTTGAGTATATGTTTTTTCACAATGTTTAATGGTTTAGATAGGAAATGAAAATTCTCTCTTTTTATTAGTGTAAGTTATCTATTAAGAGAATGGTAGCTTAGTTGTCCGAAAAGGTAGAAGACAGTGGGTAGTAAATCAGTTAAGAGAATGGTATTAGGCTTGGACATTGGATTAGAGGATACTTGTAGGTTGGCGCTATGTGGGTTAGTGGGGAGATGTGCGTACAATAGTTTGTGTGAGGAGAAACTTACTGTCTGGTTGGAGAGGGTATGGCATAGTTTGTGTGAGGAGAAAGTTACTGTCTGGTTGGAGAGGGTATGGCGTCTGGCTATATGATATGTTCTAGAGATTTACTATTTATCAAAGGGTTGGCTGGGTTTCTTGTGTAAATGTCCGGAAGATCTTGTAGACTATTGGACACGAACTGGGTGAATGGAGCTAGTAGTTTAATGCTAAAGAGATGGAGAATTGCCTTCAACCTGGAAACTGAATATTTTTCTTTAAGACATATATGGGTATTGTTACCAGGCATGCTTCTGTATTTGCGGAATGAAGGAGCGTTGTCGGCCATTAGAGACACCCTCGAGAAGTTTATTATCACTGATAGAACAAATCTTGCAGCGGCTTCGAGAAAGGTAGGAAGGGTCTTGGTAGAAATGGATTGTGACATCCCCCAAAAAATAATGTATCTCTGAAATTTAAAATTTATTGGAAAATTATTCCGTTTTTAGTAAATTCGAATTTGAATTTTTTTTGCCAATTATGACAATTCTGAATTTCGAATTTGATATTTGTAATTAATTATTATGACTGTTGGGCAGAGATCTGATTTGACCCAACTAACTATTTGACTATGACACTTGTATGGAAACATAATATTTTATATTAATTGCAGGAGTACAAATAGAATAGCCATGTTAAAATCAACTGACCATGACTCCATGAGTGGGGAACATGTTGGAACTACCTCTGGGTTGATTGCTACAAGTGGCAAATCAGAGATTTGGCCATTGGCAGCTCCTTAAAATCAGGGATTTAGAAAGCTGCGAAAATTCTCAAGGGGGGAAAGAAAGACCTAGGCAAAGAGATGGTTGTTAAATAGCATATGGTAGGAGGCAGGACGCTGCCAAGTATGCTGGAGAAAATATTACGAGTTCTCTTGCTGTTATGAACACTACTGATTGAGTGTGAGGCAAGAGGAGTTTGCTGAAACAGAAAGACAACTTCTAAGGAGGAGATTCCAAGTTTTCCCTCATGGATTCATGGTCAGGCTAGGGGGTGAATCGGGCAAGTGTTTTGGCTGCTCTATTCTACGATTGGGAGGAACATGGTTGTTCCCTTTGTCTTCCTGCAAGCTGGTTCAGATATGTTAATTCTTTTCCTTCTCTATTTAAATGATTATATATATGTTTGTTGTAATGCATTTGTTAATTCTGAGTTGAATTATTTCACAACTCACAGGTAAACGATTAGATCCCTAATGAAGTATATCTATTAATATCGAATTTGATATAATATCCGGAAAGGAACCTATTTGTGTGTATAGGGTCTAAATGTTAACAGAATAACCTGCAAGTTAACTTTTGAGTGACTCCTTTCAACTAGACTGAATTCTGAATAATTTTTAGAAATTGTCTTTTATTTATTACGACAGTCGAAAAGTCATTGCATGGCTAAATTCTAGAAGCAATCATTTTTTAGTAATCTTGATCTCTGCTTTACAGAGGTAGCTGTAGGGTAAATTACAAGTACATCGAAGTTCCTGGTATAGAATTAATGATGGATTGGGAACTAAATCTAGATAAATGGAATATTTATATTGCTGTGAATAAAAATTTCAGAATCAGAAATCTACTTGGGCGAGTCTCTACCTCATAGTATGGAATTAATCCAATAGGAAATACCAAATTTTTCCCCACAATATAATTCTATCACATATAACTACAACCACAAATGATATGCTGGTTTTAGGAGGCCAATAATCTCATTCAAAACTAGAGAAGCTTGAAACCCCTTTTGTATTCTTTTGTATTAGTTTTATATACGATATGAGCTGAAATTTCTAGCAAAAAACCACAACCCTGACTTATATCTTTCTATTTAAATCGGACATAACGAAATAGAAGAGTACTAATAACTATAATTACTTGAATTTTGGGAACATTTTAGTACCAGAATAATTATAGTTGAATAATTCAAACTTCAATATTTTTCATATCTAAACAGTAAATTCGGTGCTTGATTTCTCGCTATGGTTCAACCTATCCTTCCAAGTACTTTCGACCAGAATCGCGAGTCATTAAATAAAGTTTATTACATATGTTGAACCAATTTAAAAGAAATCAAAACATGGATTAAAAATATGTGCAAGTACTAGTGCTATTCCAAAAATGGAAATACGACCTCAGGGTGCATTCAACAGATATTCCCAAAGTCGAGATAGAGCTATTCATAACCTATTAGCTGAGGCCACAAACTCTTGTGTGTGACCTAGAACCCATAGAGTTTAAACTGAGGATCGGTGGGTTGGGAACCCGGTTACCTTTTTCCACCGATGGCAGGGGCGGATACTCAGGGCTGTGTAGATTGAAGTCCTGGAAAAGAAAAGTAAACCCAGAAATTAGTAAATTACAGTTGAAGTAAAAATAAGGAAATCAACAGAATGACAAGTGTCAAACTAATAGTTTGCTTCCGTCCAAAAAAGGACACTTATCTTTTTGATGTGCAGGCTCGGGCCCTTGCCTCATCATTGCAAATTTGGGTAGGCAACCCGACTGAAGGAAGAGGGTGCAGTGAATCCCTGATGGGTACCTCGCATCAACAAGGCCCACCATTAGTGATTTTACCAATGCTCGAACGAAATAAAAATGATAAACCAAAAAGAGATAGTTACAGCAACTAATGTTTTTAAACAAATAAAACAGATGACAGTATTAGTCTCCTTAATACATAAACAATATAGGTCGAGTTGTGCCAAGGATACGTTTAAACCTCCCAGAATCATATTTACAGAAATTAATGAGAAACCAAGTAGCCAGTATAGAGATGTCGTATCCAGACCCCTAGAGGTCACCTTACAACTTACAATATCCAACATGAAGGAAACGTACTCTTCGTTTTCTTTTCGATGAAGGAAAGCATTTTCTCGTAAATCACACACAGGGCTAATAACTCAGAGTCGCATACCATAAGGTAGTTCCTTGATCTGTATAGTAACATCTTAGATGGATTCTATAATGTTGCCATGTAAAAGTATTCATTGTGGGTTTTATTTCTTTTGTTTGGGTCAAGACCGCAAAGGATTCTGGGTATAGTACCATCGGGTGGACTCATCCCTCAAAAATAAGGATTAGAGAGGTGTTATCACAGAACATACCAACAAACCCTACAAAACCTCACCCATGCCCAACTCCGGTCTCATTGTACACTACCGGAAGGGAGCATGATGGAGAATGACTTTTGGGCATTTTGAAACCCTAGATTGAGGTTTATTAGTGAATTAAACTGGTAAGCCTCTAGAAAATTTGAAAACGAGGAGAGAAAAATTTGAAATGCGCGAATAACCCCAAACCAAGTTCAGAATAAGACTTAACCCCAAAAATACCAAGCATTAACGTTAAGGGAAATGTAAATTCACTATGTGGTAAGATCCACAAAGTGAAAGGGACCTTCATAGATTTCAGAACCTACAAGAAACCCACACCTATGCTCAGGATACGATAGCCGAATAGGAACTTACCAGTAAGATGGACCGCGTCGACCAGATTGTTGAGCAGGTGGCCTCCAGGACGATATTTTTCCCATATAGAAGAAAAAAAAACACACAGAGTCTATTCTTTCGAAGAGTCACAATGATGTGGAAGGAGTTCGCCTAACCCTCAATTGAGGAGAATCTATCAGAATAAATGTCGAAGTAAAGAATGGGTCAGGCCATGTGCTAGGGTAAACTTGGCAAAACAAGATTGGAGAAAGAATAGATAGGAAGGACACCGAAACCTGCTTATACAGGGCCTCCATTGATTATGAGAACAGAGTCTTAACTCCTCTGATAGGTACAACCCATGCCCTTAATAACATTTGTTTTACATTTAATGGCCGTCTCTTTTGAGGAGAGACTAGTCAAGTATAGTTGGAGTTAATTGCTCATTTTAAGTTAGACTACTATTGTAGTTGGTTAAGACTTAGTCGAATAAGATGGTCGTGCGAGGATTCCTCAACCAAAACTATGTCAAGCTTAGTGTTGAAAAAAAAGATGTACCATGAATAGTTTACAAAGAGAATCAAATTAATGACCTATGACGTTATTGACTCGTAATGAACCATGTACGATCTGTGGTGTTGAATGTAACTCCCGTCAAATCCACCCTTTAGTGGACTCCTCCTGTTAGAACAAAATATATAACCTTGCGTGTCAGTACAAGGAATTATGTGCCAAGGGGGGATCTTAGGACCTACTAGTCCTAGGTATATGGTTATAGAACCACTATATAAATATAATATAGTCTAAATACATATTAAAGAGAAATGGGTAGGACTTTTAGAGGATTCCTCATTTTAAGTTTGAATTTACTCTAGTATAAGTTTATCACCTTATGGTAAAAGAATAGATGGGTTTAAAATCCAGAATCGGGATGAATGTTATACCACTCCTTTATTATGAAGTTATTAAGCTAAAATAAAAATAAAAAATTATGTCATTTTGCGGATTTATTACATATGGTATCAGAGAAAAAGGTTATATCACTGGACCTGAACAGGGCCCCATTAGCTGCTTAGCACATATTTCGATCTATGAAAAAAAAAAAAAAACTAATAAACCTTTTTTCTACAAACATAAAACATTTATGTTTTGTGTGAATTATGGCAGCGCAGGATGATGCAGGAATCAGGATGGAAGGAAATCTAGAACAGGGACCTCATGGAGATCCAAGGCAAGATAGTGATGGAAGTACTGGAAACAATGAGGAATCTTATTGTTGAGCTACAGGTTTTCGAAGCAGACAATGAGAAATTGAAGAAAGCACAACAGGAACAACAAGAGATAAACGAGGTCATGTTGCGCAGTATAGTGACCAAGAAAATCCCAAAGGATGATAAAAATGACGAAGAGGTCAGCAAAAGGGCCTCCAAGAACTTTGGGGTGGAAACAAAAAAAGGAGACAATTCATTTGAAGGAACACCTTCAGCTGAGGACAAAACTAAAACATACAAAAAAAGAAAAAAAGTAGACCACCTTGAAGGAGAATTTAAAAAGATTAAGCCAACTACCTTTGATGGAGAATCCAGGACAGGAGAAGAAGCTGAGGCATGGTTTTTGGACATCAAAAAATACTTCTAGATCTACAACTATTCCAGTAATATGAAGGTCAGAATGGCCATCTACAATCTGAAAGGGAAGGCCAGCATTTGGTGGCAAGACCTGAAATTGGCCAAGGGCCTAAAGGAAAAATAGTTGGAATGGGCTAACTTTAAGAAGTATTTCAAGAAACAATACCTTTCTGAAAGCTATTACGAAAGGAAAACAAAAGAATGTTACGAGTTACGACTTGGACAGATGACCATGGAGGACCTTATAAATAAATTTCTGGAACTACTAAGATTCATACCATACATCCGGGAGGATAAGGTAAAAATCCAATGATTCTTAAGTTGTTTACCACAGTCCTACAGTGACAGAATTGAGTTTGACAGCCCCAAATCCTTGAGTGAAGTATTCAGGAAAGCACGAATGTGCTATGACCAGTATCAACACCGGGTAGAGTTTCCAAAAGCTTGGAAGGATAAGAAACAATATCGAATGAACCAGCGGAAGAAGGGATACCAACCAGCTCCTTATTGAAATGCAACAAAAAGATTTCCGAGAAAGGATTTTAACTGCAATCATTCGAATACGCAAAGCAGTGGTAAACCGGTAAATCTGGGAACGAAGAAGTTTTGGGACAGCTCCCGCGAGCCATTAAAGTGCTGGGAATGTGGAGAACCTCATCTAAGGAGGCATTGTCCACGTTTAATTTCAGCAAACAAAAATGTTGTTCATAATTTGCAGGAAGCCTCGATGGTGGGTGACGTGGGAAGAAGCCTGCATCGGATAAATGCAGCCATAGATGGCCGACAAGATGACCACCAGTCCTCTGTGGTAGAGATCGAAGGTAAAATCAATAACTCTCGAATTTCTATTTCAATTGATCCTAGAGCTATGTTAAGTTATATTACTCCTGATGTAGTAGAGTATAACAAACTTAAGAGACTGAAGCACACAAAATCATGGCTGGTACAACTAGCAACAGGGACTAAGAGGAAAGTAGTTGAATTTATTCCTGATTTTGAATTTAGCTTAGATGGTCAAAATATAAGGACAAATCTAAACATCCTACCACTAGGGTCTTATGATATGATTATCGGAATGGATTGGTTGGAAAAGCACAAAGAAGTACTAGATTGTTATGCGAAGACACTTAACTATAAAGACGATTTTAGTACTACTAGAATAGCCCAAGGTATACTAAAACCAATATTAGTCAGACAAGTTTCAATGATGCAACTCAAGAAATGTATGAGAAAGGGATGTCAAGTTTATGCAATCCAAGTAAAAAATCTGTTAGGAAAAGAAGATAAGCCAAAGTTAGAAGACTTTGTTGTCCTACGTGAATTTAGAGACATGTTTGTGGATGAGATACCAAAATTACCTCCTAGAAGGAAAATAGACTTCTCCATAGACCTACTACCTGGTTCAACCCCTATCTCAAAAGCACCTTACCGAATGAGTCTACCAAAACTAACAGAATTAAAAATACAATTACATGAATTGTTGGACAAAGAGTATATCAGACCGAGTGTTTCATCATGGGGGGCACCAGTCCTCTTTGTGAAAAAGAAAGACGGTACTCTAAGACTATGTATCAATTATAGACAACTGAACAAAATGACTATTAAGAACAAATATCCTTTACCAAGGATAAATGATCTGTTCGATCAAGTAGGTGGGGCCAAGATCTTTTCAAAATTGGATTTACGATCCAATTATCATCAAGTTAGGATAAAAGACAAGGACATAAACAAAACAACTTTTCGAACAAGATATGGACACTACGAATTCATAGTCATACCTTTCGGACTCACTAACACACCAGCCACGTTTATGTGCCTGATGAACAGTATTTTCAGTCAGTACTTAGACAAGTTCATAGTAGTGTTTATCGACGATATTCTGGTCTATTCTAAAACCAAGGAAGAACATGATGAACACATAAGAATAGTTCTGCAAATGTTGAGGAAACACAAATTGTACGCCAAATTTGACAAGTGTGACTTTTATCAAAAAGAAATACAATATCTAGGACATGTAATTTTAGCAGAAGGCATTGTCATAGACCCGGAGAAGATAAAAGCCATTATGGAATGGCTGAAACCTAAGGATGTAGTAGATATACAGTCATTCATGGGAATCACTGGATATTATCGGAGATTTATAGAAGGATTTTCCAAGATAGCTTACCCTATCACGTCATTACAAAATAAAGGGACCAAGTTTAACTGGTCAGAGAAATGTCAAGACGGTTTTAACAAGCTGAAGGAATAATTGACAACTGCACCCATATTGAAGGTAGCAGACCCAAATAAGGACTTCACCGTATGTGTTGATGCAAGTAAAGAAGGACTAGGTGGTGTCCTAACTTAGGAAGGACACATTATTTGTTATGAATCCTGGAAATTAAAAGAACATGAGAGAAATTATGTCACTCGTGACTTAGAATTGGCAGCGGTAATACACGCCTTAAAAATGTGGTGACACTATATAATGGGCAGAAATTTTTTACTATTGACGGATAATAGCGGGGTGAAATATCTGTTTAGCCAACCAGATATTAATGCAAGACAAACAAGATGGCTAGCCTTCTTAAGTGAATTCAACTTCAAGGTCAGACATATCAAGGGTAAGGAAAATAAGGTAGGAGACGCTTTAAGCAGAAGAGTTCATGGGTTATTTGAGATAAATATCAGTAGGGTAGAAAGTGATCTGGAACAAAGAATAAGGATAGCAAGTATTTATGATGGAAATTACACTAAGATAATGGCAGAATTACAAAATAGTACCGCAAACTTAGATAAACCAGATCTAAGTATCGACAAGAAGGGACTGTTACGATTTAAAAACAGACTTTACATACCAGATTCAATAGAGTTAAAATTAATAGTCTTGGACAAAGTGCATAAGAAGCCATATTCTGGCCATCCAGGATACCAGAAAACAATAACAACACTTAGAAAACTATTTTTCTGGCCTAATATGATGGGCAAAACAGCAGAATACTTGGCTAGGTGCCAATATTGTCAGCAGGTTAAGGTCGAGCACCAACATCTAGCCAGCCTATTACAGCCATTAACCATATCAGAATGGAAATGGGAGACCATATCGCTGGACTTTATAACAGGTTTGCCTAAAACTCAGAAACAGAATGATTCTATCATGGTGGTAATCGATAAACTCAGTAAGTCTACACACTTTATTCCTGTAAAGTCTACTTTTAAAGTTGTAAACATTTTTTGAAATATTTATGAAATAAATTTTTAGACTACATGGTATTCCAAAAATGGTGATTTCAAATAGAGACGTAAAATTCACATCCGCTTTTTGGAAGGAATTGTTTGTAGGGATAAACACTAATTTGAATTTTAGTACGAGTTATCATCCACAAACGGATGGATAGACCGAAAGGACAAACCAAATCGTAGAGGATATGTTGACCATGACTCCATGAGTGGGGAACATGTTGGAACTACCTCTGGGTTGATTGCTACAAGTGGAAAATCGTAGATTTGGCCATTGGCAGCCCCTGAAAACCATGGATTTAGAAAGCTGTGAAAGTTCCCAAGGGGGAAAAGAAAGACCTAGGCAAAGAGATGATTGTTAAATAACATATGGGAGGAGGCAGGACGCTGCCAAGTATGCTGGGGAAAAGCTTACGAGTCATCTTACTATTATGAACACTATTGATTGAGTGTGAGGCAAGAGGAGTCTGTTGAAATGGAAAGACAACTTCTGAGGAGGAGATTCCAAGTTTTCCCTCATGGATTCATGGTTAGGCTAGGGGGTGAATCAGGAAAGTGTTTTGGCTACCCTGTTCTATGGTTGGGAGGAACGTGGTTGTTTCCTTTGTCTTCCCGCAAGCTGGTTTAGATATGTTAATTCTTTTACTTCTCTATTTAAATGATTATATATATGTCTGTTGTAATGCATTTGCTAATTTTGAGTTGAAGTATTTTCCAATTCACTGGTAAACGATTAGATCCCTAATGAAGTATATCTATTAATATTGAATTTGATATCATATTCGGAAAGGAACTTGCTCGTGTGTATGGGGTCTAAATGTTAACAGAATAACCTGTAAGTTAACTTTCGAGTGACTCCTTTCGACTAGACTGAATTCTGAATAATTGTTAGAATTTGTCTTTTATTTATTACGACAGTCAAAAAGTCATTGCATGGATAAATTCTAGAAGCAATCCTTTTACGGTAATCTTGATCTCTGCTTTACAAAGGTAGTTGTAGGGTAAATTACAAGTACATCGAAGTTCTTGGTATAGAATTAACGATGGATTGGGAACTAAATCTAGATAAATGGAATATTTATATTGTTGTGAATAAAAATTTCAGAATCAGAAATCTACTCGGGCGAGTATCTGCCTCATAGTATGGAATTAATCCGATAGGAAATACCAAATTTTTCCTCACAATATAATTCTATCACATATAACTACAACCACAAATGATATGTTGGTTTTAGGAGGCCAATAATCTCATTCAGAACTAGAGATGCTGGAATCCCCTTTTGTATTCTTTTGTATTTGTTTTATATACAATACGAGCTGAAATTTCTAGCAAAAAAACATAACCATGACTCATATCTTTCTATTTAAATCAGACATAACGAAATAGAAGAATACCAGTAACTATAATTACTTGAATTTTGGGAACATTTTAGTACCAGAATAATTATAGCCGAATAATTCAAACTTCAATATTTTTCGTATCTAAACAGTAAATTCGGTGCTCGATTTATCGCTATGGTTCAACCTATCCTTCTAAGTACTTTCAACCAAAATCGTGAGCCATTAAATAAAGTTTATTACATATGTTGAACCAATTTAAAAGAAATCAAAACATGGATTAGAAATATGTGCAAGTACTGGTGCTATTCCAAAAATGGAAATACAACCTCGGGGTACATTCAACAGATATTCCCGAAGTCGATATAGAGTTATTCATAACAAACTAGCCAAGGCCACGAACTCCTGTGTGTGACCTAGAACCCGTAGAGTTTAAACTGAGGATCAGTGGATTCGGAACCCGATTACCCTTTTCCACCGATGACAGGGGCGGATACTCAGGGCTACGCAGACTGAAGTCTTGGAAAAGAAAAGTAAACCCAGAAATTAGTAAATTATAGCGGAAGTAAAAATAAAGAAATCAACAGAATGACAAGTGTCAAACCAATAGTTTGTTTCCCTCCAAAAAATGATGCTTATCTTTTTGATGTGCAGGCTCGGGGTCTTGCCTCGTTATTGCAAATCTGGGTAGGCGACCCGACTGAAGGAAGAGAGTGCAGTGAATCTCTGATGGGTACTGCGCATCAACAAGGCCCACCATTAGTGATTTTACCAATGCTCGAACGAAATAAAAATGATAAACCAAAAGGAGATAGTTACAACAACTAATGTTTTTAAACAAAGAAAACTGATGACAGTATTAGTCTGCTTAATACATAAACGGTATAGGTCGAGTTGTGCCAAGGATACGTTTAAACCTCCTAGAATCATATTTACATAAATTAATGAGAAACCAAGCAACCAGTACAGAGATGTCATATCCAGACCCTAAGAGGCCGCCTTACAACTTACAGTATCCAACACGAAGGAAACCTACTGTTTGTTTTCTTTTTGATGAAGAAGAGCATTTTCTTGTAAAGCACACACAGGGTTAATAACTCAAAGTCGCATACCATAAGGTAGTTCCTTGATATGTATAGTAACATCTTAGACAGATCCTATAATGTTGCCATGTAAAAGTATTCACTGTGGGTTTCCTTTCTTTTGTTTGGGCCAAGACCGCAAAGGATTCTAGGTATAGTACCGTCGGGTGGACTCATCCCTCAAAAATAAGGATTAGAGAGGTGTTATCACAAAACATACCAACAAACCCTACGAAACCTCACTCGTGCCCAACTCCAGTCTCCTTGTACACTACTGGAAGGGAGCATGATGGAGAATGACTTTTGGGCATTCTGAAACCCTATATTGAGGTTTATTAGTGGATTAAACTGGTAATGCTCTGGAAAATTTGAAAATGAGGAGAGAAAATTTTGAAATGCATGAATAACCCCAAACCAAGTTCAGAATAAGACTTAACCCTGAAAATACCAAGCATTAACATTAAGGGAAATGTAAATGTACTCTGTGGTAAGATACATAGAGTGAAAGGGACCTTCACAGATTTCAGAACCTACAAGAAACCCACACCTATGCTCAGGATACGATAGCCGAATAGGAACTTACTAGTAAAATGGACCGCGTCGACCAGATTGTTGAGCAGGTGGCTTCCAGGACGATAGTTTTCCCATACATGAGAAAAAAGAAACACACAGAGTCTATTCTTTCGAAGAGTCACAATGATGTGGAAGGAGTTTGCCTAACCCTAAATTGAGGAGAAGCTATTGGAATAAACGTCGAAGTATAGAATGGGTCAGGCCATGTGCTAGGGTAAACTTGGCAAAACAAGACTGGAGAAAGAATAGATAGGAAGGACACCGAAACCTGCTTATACAGGGCCTCCATTGATTATGAGAACAGAGTCTTAACTCCTTTGACAGGTACAACCCATGAACTTAATAACCTTTCTTTTACATTTAATGGTCGTCTCTTTCGGGGAGCAACTAGTTGAATATAATCGGAGTTAATTGTTCGTTTTCAATTATACTACTGTTGTAGTTGGTTAAGACTCATTCGAATAAGATGGTCGCATGAGGATTCCTCAACCAAAACTATGTCAATCTTAGTGTTGAAAAAAAAGATGTACCACGAAGAGTTTACAAAGAGAATCAAATTAATGACCTACGACGTTATTGACTCGTAATGAAGTGTGTACGATCTGTGGTGTTGAATGTAACTCCCGTCAAATCCTCCCTTTAGTGGACTCCTCTTTTTAGAACAAAAGATATAACCTTGCGCACTAGTAAAAGTAATTATGTGCCAAGGGGGAAACTTAGGACCTACTAGTCCTAGGTATATGGTTATAAAACCACTATATAAATATAATATAGTCTAAATATGTATTGAAGAGAAACGGGTAGAACTTTTAGAGGATTCCTCATTTTAATTTTGAATTTACTCTAGTATAATTTTATCACCATATGGTAAAAGATTAGATGGGCTTCAAATCCAGAATGAGGATGAATGTTATACCACTCCTTTATTATGAATTTATTAAGCCAAAATAAAAATAAAAAATTATGTCATTTTGCATATTTATTACATGGATGTGCATCACGGTTTACCAATGACACTCGAGATAGAGTGGAGAGGTAGACACATTCTTCAAAAACTTGAATATCTAGGTATTTCATTCAGGTGTATCTTCTACAGAAGCACCATAGGAAGGTTTGGATATAAATTACAGTCAACCTGATGTTTCTATGGAAACAGGTTTTTATGGATATGAAGATACTCATGAGGATAGGATCGATTCCAACATTTTGGAGAATTCATCTTTTGTCTTAGGCAAGATTCAAACTCACTGCCCATTTTTTTATAATACATTGTCTGTGTGGGAAAGAGATGTTATAAATTCCTTTGTTTGGCTTAAGAGTGTTACCACCTTTTCTAGCTCGCCACCTTTTTCAGAGACAAGGGTTTCAGATGATCCTAGTTGTTCTCAAGGAGGTCTAGATCCTTTATTTATTCCTCAGACTGTTGACCAGGATTTGGAGACTGTGAATTTCACTGATAGAAAGGTTTTGTCTTTTGATAAGACTTCAGTCCTTGGCCTGCCTTTGGCACCTTCCAATCCTTCTGTAGCCACTAGTAGTATGGAGATTAGTCAACTTTTGACGAAATTTCCTTCAACTCTTCCTGGCTATAGAGAACCAGAAGATGAGGAGTCATCTCTTTCCGTAGTACTTGATTCACTAATACCATTTATCCTAGGTAATGATGCATCTGTGCAATTGCCAGTCTTTCTTGGTAAATCGGAAACGAATCCCGTGGCTGGAAAAGGAGGGGCAAGTGGCTCGAAAGCTACTACAGAGGAGACCAGAAAAGAATTTGCTTGGTCCAGGGTGTTGGGAATTGATCTCTCACTGATTAAAACCCAAAGTGCACGAAAGAAATAATCTCTTGAGAAGTCACAAGATCCTGTGTCACTTAATTCCACCAAAGGTGGGGCCCTTGCTAGGTCTAAATAATGTTATTACTCTCTTTTAATTTAAGGGGAACAGGAGGCATCCTAAAATTATCCTCGGTTCGAAGTGTTCTGGACAAATTTAGACCAAATATCGTTTTCTTATAGGAGACTCTAATGCACTCTAAGAAAGCTAGATCTTTCTTTCACACTCTTACACCAAAGTGGTATTGCAGTGCAGTGAATTATGTTGGTACTTCAGACGGTTTATTGGTTTCGTGGGATCCAAATTTTTTTGAGTTGATCCCTTTTCTTACGTGTGGTGGGATGTTATTGACAAGCACTCATTTGGAAAGAAAGAGACATATTTCACTTGTTAATGTCTATGGGCCCTGTGTGGATCGTAAACAATTTTTGGAAAGGCTGGAATTGTCAGGTCTGCTCACCCTTAAAAACTTAATACTTGTTAGGGACCTGAATTTGACTCTTTCATCGGGCCAAATTTGGGGAGGTGCATCTTCATTGGGGACATTGGCCAGTTTATTCACTAATTACTTTCATAGAAACAAGGTCATTGACATCGTCCTTGGAAAATTGGTGCCCACCTGGCAAAATGGTCGAGTGGGAGAAAATTACATTACAAAAAGACTTGATCAATCCCTCATTTCAGAAGATTTACTGGCATCTGTGGGGGTTTACAGAGCTTGGGTCGAGTTCCCATACATCTCCGATCACACTCTAATCTTTCTTCAGTTAGATTTGCCTCCTCTTTTTAAAGCCTTCTCATTCAAATTTAATCATCTGTGGAGTAAAGATCAAGGTTTCATTATGATGGTGCAAAAACTATCGAGTGATCCTTTGTATTTGCAGGAGACTGGTAAGCAAAGATGCCTAGTTTGTAAATTAAAAGATTTAAAATATTTTACAAGAGTATGGCAAAAGGAACAAAGACTCAGGGAAAAATCTACGCTCTATGGATTGGAAAAGGAGATATCCTATAGAATACCAAATTTGGCTGAAGTAAATTGCAATAATTATGGTGATCAACCTTTAAAGGTGCCAGAACAAGAAAGAAATGAAATTCTTCATGAAATAGAGTAACAGTGGCGTCAGCATAACCATGCTATTTGGTTACTCAGTGGAGACCAAAACACAAACAAATTTCATAATTTTGCAAGTTATAGGAGGAACAGTAAATTTGTATGGGATTTACAAGATAAGGAGGGACAAGTGCATAGTTGTCAGGAAAATTTAAAAAAATCTTCCTATAAACACTTCAAAGATTTCGACAAAGATCCAATGGTACCTTTGAGCAGAGAGAAAGTTAAGGTAGTTGCATTATTTACAAAGATGATGAATGAGTTAGAAGCTGAGGCATTATATAAACCTGTTGAAAAGGAGGAACTGCAGAAGGTATTATCAAAGTTTAAAGTGGATAAAAGTCTAGCCCCGGACGGCTGGACAGTTGAGTTTTTCAAGGAGTTCTTTGATATTGTTGGGGAGGACCTCCTAGAAATGGTCAAGGAGTCTAGACAAAAAGGTTACATTACTGGGGAATTAAACTCTACCTTTATCACATTGATCCCTAAAGTAAACAATCCTCATCACTTTGGAGATTTTAGACCGATTTCACTATGTAATCTGAGCTATAAAATTATTTCTAAGATTATTGCAGATCATATTAAACCGATTCTCTCTAGATCACTCTTGGAGGAGCAATTGGGATTTCTACAGGGGAGATAAATACAAGATGCCATAGGTACAGTTCATGAGTGTATTCATAGTATAACAAATAGAAAATCTAAGTCTTTAGTCTTAAAGTTAGATCTACAAAAAGTGTATGACTGTCTAAATTGGTACCTGTTGCACTTATTACTTCTACAAATTGGTATGGTAAACAATATGACAAATTGGATAATGAGTTGTGTTGTCTACACCTCATATTCAATTTTGATAAATGGTGAAGCTATAGATTTTTTCAAGAGTGGTAGGGGTTTGAGACAAGGTTGTCGCTTATCACCTCTGCTCTTCATTTTAGTTATGGAAGGACTAAGTCTCCTGCTGAAAGAGAGTCAAAGTTCGGGTAAGTTGACAGGTATGAATGTTTCCAGGACTATAAAAATATTACATATACTTTTTGTTGACGATGTGATCATTATGACAAAGGCTACAATGCAAGAGTGGTGGGAGATTGATAAGGTTCTAAAATTTTTCTATTTGACCTCAGTATTAACTATTAATGTAGAAAAATCCACTTTTCACCATGCGGGACTAACAGAACAAGATCTTATTTCTTTCAAAGTTTCCTTTCCTTTTAGTCTCTTGGTGCTAGAATTCGGTTTTAAATACCTCGGATTTTATCTTAAGGCAGGATCGCAACGATCTGAAGATTGGAATTGGCTATTAAAAAAGTTTGAAAAAAGAATAAACAATTGGTGTTACAAGTGGTTGTCCTTAGGTGGACATTTAATCCTATTGAAAGCAGTGTTATTAAGCCAATCTATTTATTGGATGTCTATGACAGTTGTTCCCTGTTCGGTTTTGAATACAATGAGGAAGTTGATGTATAACTTCCTCTGGAAGAGAGATAGTGTTTCACATCAATTGCACCTGTGCAATTGGGAGAAGATAACTGTCCCTAAGTCATATGGGGGTTGGGGAATTTTAAACATATATTATTTTAGCAAATCATTGGTTTTGAATACTCTTTGGAGAGTTCTTATGGGAGAAGGAATTTGGCACACGACCATTATCAACAAGTATATTTTCATTTCAACTGTGACTAATTGGCTTAGATCAAGATCATTCCAGGAGAGTGGGGTTTCTAAAATATGGACTGGATTGTTAAAATTTGTGTACCTAATTACACATGGTTTAAGTTGGAACCCAGAATCGGGTCATTTAATTGACTTGGACAAGGATCGGATCCTGGGGATGGATGATAGCTCTTTTCTCTCTAATGTTCTTGTGGATGCTTTAAAATATCAAAATATCCTTTCTCTTGCATAGGATAGAAATCCTACCAATGATCAATCTTTATCCTCTTATTGGATAACAAGCGATGATCTTGGTTTTGAGGGAAAAATAACTTTAGAGTGGGACCAGTATAGATGAGTGCTTATTGATTTGGGTGCTATCATCCAGGACAGGGCTGATAAGTTAATGTGGATTGGAGGCGACAAGTGTGGTGTTCCTTCTATAAAATTTTTTTATTTGAGTATTATTTCCTCTAAAAGATTGTTCAAAGTGGAGAGTTGGAGACTTTCTATTTGGAAGTGGAAGATCCAATTAAAAATTAAGTTGTTTATCTGGTTGGTGATGGAAGAAATAATTTTAACCTAGAACACATTGTAGAAAAGAGGTTGGGTTGGACCAGAGCATTGTCCACTCTATAAGCATGATTCTGAATTGATCATACATTTATTTAAGGTGTGTCCTTTCTCCATATCAGTTTGGAATACTATTTCTCAAGTTTTAAAATTAAATAAGAATTGGGATGGTAATACTCTCTTGGATTGTTTTAAAAACTGGTATATGGAGAAGACTGTACCTACTCAGCTTGCAACACATATAATTTGGCACATCTAGCATGAGCACAATAAAACGATTTTTGAATATTCCACTCCTTCAGTGCAAGCGGTGATATATAAGACTTTGGCTCTTCAAGATAGTATTAGTTCTAAAAGAAAACAGACTTCCGAGAGATGTATTGATAAATCAACAACAAGAGTCGGCTTTCTCTTAGTTCAATGGAGCAACAAAAAGAGATGGAAGTGGGAGTGGTTCAAGAGGGTTCATAAAAACCAAGGATGCTACAGTCATTAAATGGACTTATAATTGTGGCAGAGGATCAAATACGAGGGAAAATATTTTGGGAGCATGGGTCACTCTCATGATAGCAGATCATTTGGCGATTCCATGTATTCATATAATGGGTGATTCAAAAGTAGTTATAGAATGGCTCCTAGATAAAGGAAGACTACTGGTCAACTCAGCTGAAGGCTATAAAGTTAGAATCAAATATCTAGTTAAGAAGTTTCATTCCATTAACTTTCAACATATCTATAGAAACTTTAATTTAGATGCGTATGTTCTCTCAAAGTAGGCCATGGGTGAATATGAGGGGATGGTATCATATTATTGATGGACTAATGGCGTTGAAGGTCCGAGGAGACATATCAAAATTCATTAGCTTCATATGGGATGAAATCTAGTTGAACAACATTATAGAATATATATTGTAATAGGATTCAAAATTTTTGTTTTTTGTACCTTTCAGTCTGTTCACTAATTTTCATTGACTGTTTGTATAAGCTTTGAGACTTTTCGGGAGTAACTCTTAATTTCTCCTTTTTGGTATTGTACGTATGGATGTAACCATGTCAGATTTTATGATGATCTATTGTGGATTCCTAATCTAGAAAAGGAAGATGTAAAAAATATATATCCCTAATATAATTGAACAAATTTGTTCCCTGGAAAAGCTATTTATATGCCCCCACCGCTTAAGCTTACCTCACTGCATGATACTGGATCAATTCAAATCGCATTGGATCAATGAAGATATTATTATATCTTGAAAAAAATGGTTTCAACTTTTGGATGTAATCATTCCATCCTTTACATATATGAGAAAAAATATGCATAAAAGTTATATATTTAGTTAGAAACTCATACACCTTTGAAAAATCCATAAAACAAGTTGTATATAATAAATTATTTCATCGATTTAAGTGAGAAACCATTTAATATTATAATAAAATATTTTGTTTATTAATCTTGAACTATAATATCCGCTCTTATCATAGCATTTCATTTCAAGTTCCACTAGACACTCAATAATAAAATCAAGGACATGAGAAAAGGACAGGACATGAGAAAAGAACTTTATAATTTCAGGCTAAATGCATAATTTCAATGTACATGTAAGAAGGGGTCATTATACCTCCAAAGATGGGTATATGGATTAATATTGTTCCTCTTCATTGCCACAAAAATTACTTTATCCATGGTCCTTGGTATTTTCTAAACACGCATATAATAGAGAAAAGAAGTACGAGTAAAATTTCATTTACGAGTAATATATATATATATATATATATATATATATATATATATATATATATATATATATATATATTTATTTATTTATTTATGTGTTTGTTGATAACAATTATCATGTATTTTTTATTATAAATATTAATAGTACTATTTTATGATAACATAAATCTTTTTGATAATTTATAAACATCAATAAAATTTATATTTAAATAAATTTGATATTTCAAAATTTGCATCTCAATAGATTTGATATCTCAATAATATTGAAATTGATTTAGATTAATTTATATAATCTAGATGTACTTGTTATTATTAAATTTAAATAGGAAGGTTTTTACAATTTCTTCAACCACCTTTAAAAATTGTATTTTTTTGATCAATTGCTTTGATCATTGATCACTATCATCATTTTGTTTTGTTTTTAATTAATTAAACTTGATAATAGGTGTATGGAGAAGTAGTTATCTTTAAGTAATTAAGCTTGACAAAAAAGAAGTTATTAAGATTAGGGAAATATTAAGATTAAGGTTATTCCTATTAAAATTAAGGTTAAAATTATTTGTATTAGAATATATTTTATACTAAA
The DNA here is from genome assembly GCA_032191745.1 of Picea mariana. Taxonomy (NCBI): domain Eukaryota; kingdom Viridiplantae; phylum Streptophyta; class Pinopsida; order Pinales; family Pinaceae; genus Picea; species Picea mariana. Next base: position 32,305 of record JASDQU010027278.1, read on the forward strand.
AAAATAATTTAAATAATAATAATTTAATTTTCATCATAATGATAAATTTTTAATAATAATAATAATTTAATAATTTTAGATTTTAATGTATTAATAGGTTACTAATGTTTCATATTTTAATAATGTATTATTTTATTATACTTTAGCAATATATTAATTTATTAATTATTTAATAATGTGTTAATGTATTACTTAACTAATACATTACATTATTAATGTATGAATTAATTAACAAGTTACTTTATACATTAATTAATGTAAATTAATACTTTAATTTCTACATTACATTAATGTAATAATGTATTATTGATGTATCATATTTTAATAATGTATTACTACTTTATTAATGTATTATTTTATCATTGTATTAATATTTTATTTTAATCCACTTTATTAATGTATTATTTTATCATTGTATTAACATTTTATTTTAATCCACTTCATTTATATTAATGTACTATTTCAATAATGTATCAATGTATTTTAATTCACTTGAATTGTTATTTAATATTTAAAAAACAGTGTAAATGTTTAAATATATTTAATCTTGAAAAAGATTTCAATTTTGTTTTATTTAACTTTAAAAAAATATTTATTAATAAAATAATAGGAATCAACTATATTTTTAGTTTTTATATAGTTAAATTACATAGGTATTTCTAAATGGAATAATAGCAATAAACTATACCTTAAGTTTTTTATTCTCTTCACTAAATGGGTTTTATTGTAGTGAAATTTATCAATTTCCTTATAATAGTATAACTCATCATGTGCAAAGTTTTATATGATTTGTTATTAATGTACTTATGACAAGTATAAATTATTAAATGATTTGCTATCAATATCGTTAGAAAAAATATAAATCAAGTAGATTTACTATCAATGTCCTTAGAAGAAGTATAATTCATCATCTACAAAGTTCTAGATGATTTTATATCAATATTTTTAAAACAACTAAAAATCATCAGTTGTAACGTTAAAGACGTTTTTTTATCAACGTCGTTAGAATAAGTAACATTCTAAGTTTCCTTCTATGTAATGCATCACATCAGTTCACAATTCCTTTCTTTGTGAGAAATGAAAAAAAATGTTAACTTTTTTTTCTTACTTCGCCAAAACTTCCTTTGTAATGTTTTAAACATAAACCAACCTTGTCATGTGGCGAACATGACCGAACGTTGCAATTTGAAAAACAAAATTGGACATTGCAACGTGACGAACATATTAATATTACAGTGTGACGAACACAGTAGCATCACAATCTAACAAACATAGTAATGTCACATTGTGTTGAACATAGCCATGTCGTTATAATGTGATGAACATATCCCCACCATCGCAATGTGACAAACATGCCTTACTGTCACATTGTGATGAACATAGCCTTGTTGTTGTAATTTCATGAACATAGCCTCGCCATCACAATGTGACAAAAATATCATTTCCTTGCAATGTGATGCAAATATCCCGTCATCACAATGTGACAAACATAGCCATGTTGTCACAATGTGTCGAACATAGCCATGTCGTTGTAATGTGATGAACATAGGCCCAACATCGCAATGTGACGAACATACACTTATCGTCACACTATGATGAACATAGCCTTATCGTCGCACTATGAAGAAAATAGCCTTATCATCACACAATGTGATGAACATAGCCTCGTCGTCGCAATATGAGGCAAATATCTTTCCCTGACAATGCGATGCAAATATCTTCTCATCTTAATGTAACGAACATAGCCATGTTGTCTCTATGTGAAGAACATAGCCTTGTCGTTGCTATGTTTTAAACATACCCTTGACATCGCGATTTCATAATCATAGTCTCGTCGTTGCTATGTTACGAACATAGCCTTCTCATAAAAAATTGAAGAACACAGCCTTGTAATCTATACGTGAGGAACGTAACCTTGTCATCACAATGTGATGAACATAGTCTCGTCGTCACAATGTGATGCAAATATCTTGTTGTTGCAATGTGTCGCAAATATCCTGTCGTCGTAATATGATGAACATAGCCTTGTCATTGCAATGTGATGAACATAGCCTTATCATCGTATTGTGAAAAACATAGCCTTGTCACCGCAATGTGACACAAATATTTTGTTGTCACAAGGTAACACAAATATCCTTTCATCGTAATGCACCACAAAATATGCTATCGTCGCATTATGACGACCATAGCCTTGTCGTCGCAATGGGACAAACATAACCTTGTGACGACAAGGTGATGACCTTGTCATGACATTGTGATGGTATTAATACTATGTGTTAATACAATATTAATACATAGGCTATGTTTGACACAAACTATTTACTAAGGATATGTACTAATACTTTATTAAGGCTATGTATTAATACTTTACTAAGGCTATGTTCAACCTAGTCTATTTACTAAAGCTATGTATTCATACTTTAGTAATGTATTACTAAGGTTAATGTATTACTACTTTATTAATGTATTACTAAAATGCATTACTTTATTAGTGTATTGATACTTTAGCAACATATTAATTAATAATGTATTGATAAATTAATACATTACAGTATTAATGTATCAATTAATTTATAAGTGACATTATACACTAATGTAAATTATTACTTTAATTTAGACATCACATTAATGTAAAAAATAATTGTTAATGTATTAATACTTTAAAAATGTATTACTACTTTATTAATGTTTTAATGTATTAATAATTTAATAATGTGTTAATGTGTTAATTAATTAATACAATACAGTATACATTAATGTATTAATGTCATATGTAGTCATGGTCATCACTATCCATGATCATCTACAAACAAAAATTGTCGAACTTGGTTAACCATTGTCAACCCACGTCAACCACAGTCAACCATAGTCATGGTCAATGAAGGTCAACCATATTGATGATCATACATAATTAAGGTCTAGGGAAGTTAACCATGGTCATAGTCAACCATAATTCACCATGATTATGGTAATTCAAGGTCAACCACAATTAACCATGCTCATGGTCAACCATAATTATCCATGGTCATGGTCAACCACAATTAACCATGTTAACCATAGTCAACGTTTCCTTCCCAAAGTCAACCAAGGTCTACCAAAGTTAACCATAGTCATAGTCAACCATAGTCAACCAAGGCCTACCAAAGTTAACCATGGTAATGGTCATTGTCAATTAATGTATTAATACTTTAATAACATAATTAACCATGTGAACCATAGTCAACATTTCCTTCCCAAAGTCAACTAAAGTCTACCAAAGTTAATCATGGTCATGGTCAATGGTAGTCAATCATGGTCATTGCCAATTAATGTAATAATAATGTCATCCATAATTTATTTTTAATACACCAAATTGGTGTATGAGACCCCCTCCGCCCAGTGATTTGACTGGTAAAGTCTACATAGGTATACATACCCTAACCTCGGTAAAGTCTACGGTGGTATACATACCCTACCCCCCTCTGGATTTGAACTTGTGACCTCTTATGAGGAAACACATGTTCTTGACCATTAGGCCCACTCACGTTGTATTACTAATCATTAGTAATTTATTATTAAGGTTCTTAACCATTATTAATGTATTACTACTTTAATAATGTATTTATTAAGGTATTACAACTTTATTAATGTATCGATACTTTAAATGTATAAATTAATTAATACATTACATTATTAATGTATCAATCAATCAAGGTATACTTTAATGTATTAATACATTATTAATGTATAATTAATAGTTTAATATGTTATATTATACATTAATATATTAGTACTCTAATAACTTATTAGTAAATACATTAAGGTCAATGTATTACTACTTTATTAATACATTACTTTATTGGTGTATTAATACTCTAGTAATTTATTTATTAATGCATTTAATGTATTTAGTGTGTTAATGCATTTATTGATGTATTTAATGTATTATTTTATTAGTGTATTAATAATTTGGTAATGTATAAATTAATAATGTATTAATGTATGTATTAAATAATACATTACATTACACAATGATGTAAATTAATACTTTAATTTATACATTACATTAATATATCAATAGACCATTAATTTATATGCATTGATACATCAATATAATATATAAATGTATTAATGAATAACATTATTGTTATATATGGCATTATTGTTATATATGACATTAATGTAATAATTAATTAATACATTAATCGTCATCCTCATGGCATGTTGGTTGTCAACTAACAACAACCACTTTATAAAAGTGATTGATAAACACAGATCGATGCCATTAGTTTGGAAAGGTGAAAAATGGCGTTGATCTGTGTATATCAACCACTTTTATAAAGTAGTTGTTGCTCGTAATATTAAAGTGAGTGATGAATATTTTAAAACATTTTGATTTTTTTTAATTAATATGAATGGAAATATTCTAAACATGAAAAGATAGGGTTTTTTCCAAGTTTTTTCCATTTTAAATAAAACGAAGAAGAAAATCACAAGTCATCAATTTTGGATGGATTTTAATGAAATTTATAAAGTTGTGTGGAGACATTTTCCATGATATTAAATTGTAAATTACTAAGTTTGATTGGTATTCAATATGAATTTTGTAGAGTTGAAAGTGATTTTTATAAGTTTTGAATATAATTAAGAATGAAAAATTACCAAATTTGAATGGATGTTACTGTGAACTTTATCAAGTTATGTGGTTATATAGATGATCTATATAAAATGGTTTAAGAATTTAAGATTAAAATTATTTTTCATGGCTGACTATGTGATAAGATTGATTAAAATATATGGGACTCAATAGTATTTAGAAACATAAATCTCAGATACCATAGATTGCTTTCAAATTGTACAATAGTATTGTTGTGTGTACTTGAATATACCTTGACCCATGTCCAATAAGAGGGGTGATGGTAGTAGATTAATACTTTCAAAGAAGGTATTGATGATATACGCATCATCTCATAGATCAACTTGCTCCAATGCATCTAACAACATTCCCTCTATGGCATGGATGTCCCATAGGAAATCATCCATACCAACCTGTGTATCATTGTTTTCATCCCAACATCTTAAAAATTAATGTTACTATAATCATTCCAATTTGTTGACTCACAACGGAGTGAGAACTAAACAGGTGATTGATTCCACAATGATTGGTCTGGTTTGTATTCGAGATATGCTCATTTGGAAACCTTCTTTCAAGTTGAAATTGCAATGGGGTGCAACATATATGGTACACATATTGCTCACATTCAAGATCTTGATTTTAAAAGCATTGAACATTAAATTGATGATATTAGTAAACAAAATGCATTTAGTATGTCAAAGTATTAGATTAAACATTTATTAAAAGAATGTAAATTTCATTCCTATGCAAATGCAACCAATCTCTTTATAAAACAAATGTCAACTTAAGTAATAAATTAACATTAATTCCATAGAAAATATAAAAATACAATTAGTCAACGATGATTTTATTACACCCCAAGGGGACCTTTAAAAGTTTTTTGTATGTGTAGCTAGTAGTCTACACAATTTATAGTTTATTTCATCACTAGGTTACTAACTATATATTTCATGCACAACAACAAATTTGTATTACTTCTTTCTCTAAGCAACTCTTTTTTCATTAAATTGTTCCTGAAATAGAAAATTGGTAGTGAACAATTAGCATTTATAGATATTTATGAACTCTACAATTTCCATCAATGAGTGGATGACCATTGATATATAATATGTTTTTACTATTAGAGTCTCTAGAAGCATAATCATTAATGAACATAACATACATGGAAATTATGTTATGTTTGTATTTAAAAATAATCAAATGATCAAACCAAAGATAAAGAGGACAATAAAATGACATATTACTCACAATTTAGGAGAAATGAACAAATGTCATATCATCAAACTTTGGTGGTTAGTCATTAACATAATGAGACAATGTGATACACCAAGTGTTAACCTTCAACCCTTTACAATTTAAACATCCACATACTATTGGAGTGTTGTAAAAGAGATATAATTCATGGTGAAGTACCATTGGTCTAGGAGATAAAATTGTGGAGAGTAGACATTATTCTCTTCACACACAAAATTGTTCTCGGTATATTATGAGGGTTAGAGAGATCTTAGGGACAATGAGTGATTATAGAGATTTATTGAGGATTTTATGGATCTAAAAGATCCTAGGGATTTTTAATGGAAGATTTTGTGAATCTGAACCAATTCTGGTATTAGAATCCTTTTATTTTAAATATGTAAGCTTGAGGGCATGGAAAAAAAGTTATCATGAGATAGAGAGTAGAGAAGAAGTGTGTGTGAAAGGGCCAAATCTAGCCAATGGGCTATATAAAGGACAAAGGAATGTAAATCTAACCACGCATAAAAAGGTGTTTGTGTGAAAATTAGAAATGTGAACATCTTTGTTGAAGAGAGATTTGATACATTCTAATTGTTCTTGGATGTTTTGAATCAAAATTTGGTGTTCTAGCCTTTATATGAGGATTATCTTATAGGTGTTTAAGTATTTGATTCCCAGGTAATTTTGCATAATTATATACCCACATTGAGGTTTGGATCATATTCTTTGTGGTTGGCACTATAAAGTATCAATTTCTATCCAATATCATTCCGAGTGTTATACACTGAACGAGATCAGGATCCCTTTGTTCCCAAAGTGAAGAGTTGATACAAATAAGTATTCTGGAAAAGATCATGACTCAAGAGCCATCATATGTAAATAACAATCAAATATCACCGTTGTATAGTGAGGTATGTTATCAATCAACTGGTGGGTCGAGGTAAACTCTCGATCATTGATCACTAGGAGGTTCAACGACCCAAATTATCTCCCAGAATTCGTGTTAAGGATCGATCGTTTACAACTATTGGATCGAGAGAATTTTCAAATCGATGGTTGTTGTTGATTTGAAGTTTTTCTACCAGATTCCTCTATCATACTTTGAACCCAATGAATATTCTATTAGAATCAACCATTGGACCGACACCATTATGAGTTCCTTGGAAGCTCTGACGTCAATACTCCGACAAGCCATCATAATCATTGAATAGAGAAGGAGACCAACAATCTAGATTGATCATTGACCAAAACCTTGGAGACGTGATAAACTATGATGAAAATTCATGAACATCCATATTGAATAGAGATCGACAATCATGCTTTGGATTCAAGATAGAAACAACACAAGTGCTATCTAGAGACAATTGTTCTAAAAATTGGGTAGACAATTCAACCATCGATCTAAATTAATATCTACGATGTCGGATGGACCTCACACCATAAAAGTGAATGAAGATTAATGTAAAGGTAATCGATGCAAGTGGTAAAGGAATACCACATACAAGACATGTGGTGGTAGATTAAGCTACAATGGGATGCCTTGAGGTGGTTTCGTTACTACCTCCCAACCCCCCGCTACACTGAAGGAGAATACCACTTATAATAAGTGGTAAACCATGGTTTGGATGAATATTTAGCCCTTTTATTTGGAAAAGGCCATATGGAGAATGGGAATTAGCATCCAGATATGTTAAGATCAGAATTGGTTGAGTCGTAAGTGCTAGTTTCAAGTATAAAAAGAGATTAACCTAGTTCTATGAAAATTTTAAAACAAGTTTGGTGCCAATAAAAGGAGAGGGATTATATTGTAAGTTCCCGTGTTCATAAACATCAGTTGTGAACTTGTACTAAAATAGAATGCAAGGATTTTTTTGTCTAAAGTTACCGGGCCTTATTTTGAAGTTTCAAAGTAGTTCTAATAAAGAGCGTTGCTAACAAAGTTCATTTATATTGTGTTCCTAGGAATGTGATTGGTAAGGTCATCATTTGTGGTATCATAGTAAGGTTAAATTTCTCATTTGAATGTTGGAGGGATTTGAAACACCAGTGGAGGGGTTGAAGCAAAGGATTTTGAAGTTTAGAAGTTGCAGATCTGAAGGGATCTAACAGGTAATATGATCTCCATATTTTTAAATCAACATGGGTTGATAGAAATGGAAAGGGACATGGTGATAGAACTCTACGTCTAGAGGAGCCATGATAAAGGAGGAAGAGTAAGACAAACTCTTGAGGAAGAGTGGTAGTAGAAGGTGTTAACTCCCAAAATAACACCATCATTTNAGTTGGCGCGCTGTTGAAAGTGTCAAATCTTAAAAGGTTCTTAAAATCAGTCCTCGAGTGGCGTGCTGTCAAAGATACATGCTTTCAACAGCTAAGGAGGGTCTTCTACAAAGTGGCGCGCTGTGGAAAGTGCATACTTTCCGCAGCTAACAGGGGCTTACTAAGAGGCACGCTGAGGAAAGTCAAGATTATCAACAGCTAACAGAGGTTGTACTCCCGGGTTGGCAACATCAAATCAAATATCTGTTTCCATATCAGACATTGTTTACAAAGGATCGTTTAGGGTTTTTGAATTGCAAATGGAAAAATGACACTTAAACTTGCAGGGAACTTTTCGATCCCTTCCTGAGCTCCAAATTAATATCTGACAACACCATTGGAAAGATGAGATTCTGTAGATGTCGATCGACTATTCATATGTGAAAAATGGATTTTTTATGACCGAGAAATTCAATTTTGAAAATCTGTCCGCTTTCAACAGCACAGAAGGCAGAATTTTTTACCCGTTAGCT
>JASDQU010027280.1:0-29436 GCA_032191745.1 Picea mariana
GCTAGGAGGTACTGGTGAAGTCTCATCGATTAGAAAGTGGGAGGTCAAAAGGAATGCAAGTTGCCAAGGATCATCTCCACGATCATCTTCGTCGTCAGTTACGATATTATTGTTAAATATTGTATTTGTAATTAAGTTAAAAATTTGTATATAGATTTAAATAATGTTGTAATTTGTCATGGATTTCTAAATTTGAGTTGGGCGAGTTTTTATTGAAGTTTGTGTAATTTAGATTAAATTTTTAGATGGGATGCCATCCAATTTTGATTATTAGAAACTCTCAATCGCTGTCTTCCTTTTACAATCCACGAAATCTTATAGGTTGATGAAATTCTTATATGTTACATGGAATACAGTTGGGATTTAAACAAAAACAATTGTTACTAATTATTGGACCTGCTCCGCACCTTTTTGTTTGAGAGTGATACCTATTGTGTTTGTTTTTAAACGAATTAGTTTTTCTTCCTTGACGAGATCCCATGCTTTGAGTTTTAAAGGAATTGATCACTGTTTTAAACCGATTCAGTTTTCTTCCTTGACGAGATCCCTTGCTATGATATTTAAAGGAATTAGATCTTTGTATAAACCAACTTCATTTTCTTCCTTGGAAAGATCCCAGGCTCTGAGTTTTAAAGGAATTTGATCATTGTTATAAATCAAATTCATTTTCTTTCTTGGGCGAACCCCTCGTCCGAGTTTTAAAGGAACTCAGATTACTGTTAACCGATTCCTTTTTCCCTTTCTCTTCCATTGACAAATCGGGCTGCTAATAGCACCCTTCCCCACTTCTCTTCCATTGTTAAAAATTGGGATGCTGAGGGCGCCCATTCTCCTTTCTCATTTCATCGACAAAATCGAGCTTGCTGAGTGCGCCCATATTATTTTCTCTTTTCATTGACCGAATACGGGTTTGCTGAGTGCGTGTTCTCATTCCATCGACAAAACCGAGCTTGCTGAGTGTGCCCATCTCCTTGATCTTTTCCTTGAAAAATTTTGGAGTTCCTTAGTGCTCCTTTCCCAAGTTAATTTCCGGTAGCGAATTTAACACGAAGAATTTATTTCTGCGATTATAGCTGAGCTCACTCCGGCAGCATACTTTATAACTGCTCTCACCCGCACAAATCCTATGGTATGACGAGTGTTCTTATTCACCATGATTTGACCACTGCTCTTAGATGCTTCTACCCCTTAGCGTTTAGACTTCCATTTGTGCTGACTGGAGGTTGTCAGTTTCTGTCGATGGAAGATGGAATTCAACATGGTTTGGTTCTCATTAAAATAGGATTTGGGATGGAGAAGCCCAATAAACTTTTAGTGCTAAATTTTTTTTTTATTGCTCTTTAAGCTCCGATCCTTATAGCCCTTATTTTTAGACATGTGAGTTGTCATATAGATATTTATACATTGCTTATTAGGTAGAGCTTCCTTAAAATCCATTTTATAGATATGTATAGCACTTGGAATTATTGTCTTGGGTTTTTATAACTGATTTAGTTCTTTAATCAATAGTATAAGGGTTAACCTATGACATTTTATATTTATTTCTTAACAATTGGTCTTCTTAAATCCTTGGAATGGTGATGCATTTTGATTGAAATCCATATTGCTTGTTAATCATTGATTTTCTTATCCATTTCCAAATGGGTGCGTAAAATGGTAATGAACTCTCAAGTTATCACTTAAAAAGATAATATCATTTTATTAAGATACATAGTGAGCTACATAAGAGTTGTACTCATTACATGTGTTCGATCACTTGATAAGTAATGTAGGACCTTGAATGAACCTGACCTTAACTATTAATAATGATGATTGGAAATAGATTTATATCTGATTCTAAAATTGTGCTCATGTTCTTGTGGTTCTTATTACCTTTATGTATTATTCTTTCACTCGATTTCTCTTAGTTTTACATGAAAATTGACAGAGTATAGTAGATTAATCTATTACGCTTTGAAAATTAATGGATACGTATATTGGATATATCTGGTCTTAAATTGCAGTTATGTTGGAATGTTCCATAGGTGGTAATTGCATCCATTAATTGATGTATGTTGTAATAGAAATTTTGTCACAATTGTATAACTGATAATTAATATGGATGGATTGATCTAGATGATTCTCGGCTTGATTATATTAGTGGGATTTAGATATATCCTTGTTCCTCATAACAATCACCATTCCTAAGACATTGTGTGCTCAAAATCAATCGGATGAATCATGGACTTGAGTGTTTGTAACGCCTCTAGCCAGTATGACTAAAAGCGAAGCAAAGAGAAAGATTTTTTATTTTTTATTTTTAAACAGGACAACAACTACGATTACAGCTAAACAAAACATATGATGACGAGCACCACGCCCATAGATCAGGCCACAAAAAAAATGACTCAACGCACTAGCACAACAATCAACTGGGCGAAACATGCGTAAAGAAAATATAGGAACGAATCTTCGACGGACACACAACACGACGATGCTTACAAGCTAAGGACAATATCCACATCCCGACACAGCTGTGTTGACGACCAGTTAACAAGAACCTCGATGGCGTGCAACCAAACACATGAAGGCGTTCAACCCAAGTGCCAATAGAAAACTTACAATGATCAACAACACCCACATGGAAAGCACAAAACTCAGCCATGTTATCCTTCACCTCTATCCCTTAGGGCACGCAATGATCCCCTCATCAGGAATCATGTCATCCCCTACTGATAGGCATGACTATAACCCTTGCGCTACATATCCTATCTGGACCAAGGACTCTATATAAATCTGACGCGCTAGGAGAGGAATACTGACAAGAAGGCTATGCCCATACCCTAGGAAATAGGTCAACAAGACACAAGATGACGAAAATCAAAAGGAAAAGCTCAAGATAATACCCAAATCTGCCAACAACCCATCCATTAACTGATAAGCAAGATGTCTAAGGGAGAAGGTCGAAATGTTACCAAACTACTAAGGTCATAAATGTTATCATAATGCGCACTAAGAAAGACACTTAACCAAATCAAATATGTTTATCAACAATTATAAATTGTTCATTAAAATAAGTGAACTACTTAACATTTTAAAGGTGCTCCACGCTACTTATAGAATAATCGACATCGTTGTCTAAAAAGGGCTAATCATTAATCAGATCGATGTCTATAATTAATGCCACTTCAATGCTATTTGATACTATTCGATGCTATTAACATCAAACTATTAATCGAGGTCAGTTAAAAGGGAAAAATTTGCTGATTTTAACATCACGCTGGTTGGGTTCATCAAATAAAAACAAGGATGAGTTTTACCATCAGCAATAGTTCGCTGAGTTTTAACACACGATTTTCACTAAGTAAAATCACCATCATTGTAACATATAATGCAAAGAATAAACACATGCCAAATGTATGAAAACGCTGGGCAAAAATCGCCCTTAAAACAAATTAAAATGTATAGGAAAATTGATGACCAGATGGGTTAGAACGTAAGGTGAATTCGCCTTAAAACATAATGAAATTGCAAAGAAAAATTCACATTCGATGTATTAAATTGCAGAGTGAAAATTTGCTAGTTTGTAAGGAATAAAATTTCAGAGCAAAAAGATAAAAGTAATTTGTCCATCAAGATGTAGGTGAAATGCAGGGGAAAAACCTAGTATTAAGAGTAATAACATTCGACCATCACACAGTAATAAAAGAATAAAACGCAGTCTAGAGTGGCCCAAGGTAGAGTAAAAATTCTCCATCAAGCAATAAATCGCAGAGTTAATTAATCGCATGAAGACACAACACAATCAATCAACCTGGAACAATCAACAGGGGTAGACGAATGGACAAAACATCCTTCGATCATCATCCATGCACATAAAAGTAGGGCATTGGGATCTATAGTTTTATTAACACCAAAGTGACGACCGTCGATTCGGCTCCTTGCCGACTGCTCAGACGTGGACTAATGATCTAGGGATGAAGACGACGACAAGCATAAATGCTTCATAAAAATCAATAAAATCAACAAGACAGTCACAACATTCTAAGATCGATTGCCAAGGGATTCAAGCCTAGAAGCGAGCTTAAGGCTATGATGAGTTTAAGTTCTCGATTAATAGGCTAAGTCAAACACTTTCTTTACACAATTAAAAGTATAGAAATGAAGGCGCAAGATAATTATTAATCTACCATTCATTAATAAAAGCATGTGTACCATAGCCCAAGTTGACTGCTTCAAGTCGTTGTCCCACGCGCTCCATGCTGCTCCTGCTTTCCGACTGTTGAGACTTCACCGGTACCTCCCAGCCAATGCTAGGGGTACGCTTCTCCCCCCTTAGCCCCCCCGAGCCGCAAAGGGGCCATGCACACTAACCAGAGAACAACTAGCTCCCATCTTGCCTCACAAGGCTGAGCCACCACTCCTCACCGAGCCGAGTATCCCAACTCCCACAAGATAAGTCAGTCAAGTCAAAAATCCTACAGCGTAACATTATGCATGAAGGAAGAGATCCATCCTCCTCCTTCTCCTCCTCCTCCCACCTTTATATAGAGTTTTTAAGTCATTTCTTTCCCAAATTCCCATTTAATTTATTGTTCAATAATTTAATTAAGAAAAATCCTCCCCGTACATGTGTCACCCATCCCCTTCCATGCACTAGAAATTAATTTCATTAGTTATTTAATTACTCCTATTTCCTTCACCCACCTAAAATCATTCATAGAATCGCTCCTAGGTGTCCCCATATTCCCTTACACATTTTAATGACTTACCTCCTTACTAATTTACTAGTTGAGTTCAATTTCGAAAGTTGTTAAAGGCAAGATTCCTTGCTAAGTTAGTCATTCTGCTTTTTCCTTATGTTTACCTTTCTCTTTATGTTTCCCCCCTTTTCCCTTAGTTTCCTAATTCTTTTAAATTTCCCTCTTTTCCTTTTTATCTAAAACTCAAATTAGCAAGTGTAGAAATTACCTTTTTCCCCTTTTTCTTTTTAAATAATAAATTTTTAATTAACATATGTAACAAAACAATTATTTCATTTTTTAACAATTTAATCCCCCAAAGTAATGTGATTTTTATAAATTAATTGAATTGCTTACCCCCTTATCATCACATGTTTAATGATGATTATAAGTATTATTATTATTTTTATTTTTTTTATCACAAGTATCACTTAGAAATAGATTTTATTTTCCTAGGCTAGGCAACATTTTTATTAGGGAAATTGTTTTAAATCTTTTTGGTCACATCATTCCTTCTAAGACCACCTAGATTTATTCATTTATTATTGAACAATGCGACGTGCCCTTCAGGACACACTAGGTGCTCCTAGGGTGTCACTCGCCTCATTTTGTTACCCTTGCACGACATGCCCTTCAGGACGTACTACGTGCTCTAAGGGTTCCACTCGCCTCTTGTATGACTTGGTAGACATAAAAAAACCCTGGAGTCAATACTCCATCAGGTGATCTTGTGGGAAACTAAGGGCCTCTAAGGAATAAGGCCCCTGCCTTATTGCGCACCCGTTAGAATCATTGTGAGCGACTGTCGCAGTCTTCCCTCATGACATCGTGGGTCTTCTTGAACTAGGTAGTCATTAACCTACAGTTCGAGCCACGACAACAGTGCTAGTAGGCTGTGGTAGGGCTGTTATCCACACCTCTCCCTCAACATCTCTGGTAGTCATGCATTACCCCTATACTCCACATGTGAGTCTGGTCAACAAGCTATCATCAACTTGCATCATCAACGAATCATGTCAGAATAAAATCCATAATCATAACATCTAATCATATGCACACATGTTATATATATTACATTGAAACCCCAATAGTCCACTCCCTAACTCGATCTAGAGTCCAAGGGTTTCATCGATGCCTCAACATCCTCGAGGTCCAAATCCTACACACTCATGAGAACTGAGTCAAGAGAACCTGTCTAAGTCAATACAAAAAAATAACATATAATCACATCCATAATGCCTCATAATCATAATCAATGACCAATAGTATAATAATCTAGATCACTTGCAAGCAAGTGTCCTCAAAGAATAAGTTTGCTCAATGCGCCCAAGAGTGGGATGTTACATACACCCCCTCTTGGTCTAAACTTTTTCACGAAATTTCACAATATATAGGTCCTGCAATAATATGTATCATAGTGTCATAAGTCTATCTATAAAACAAAAATGGAAACTATTGGCGCATATCATATGCGTCCTTCCAGGTCGTCGAGTGTGGACTATAGGTTTCCCACTGGACCATGACCCGATCTACTGTTCGATACTGTAGCTATTGAATGCGATGATCTAGGATGTGGATCATCTCATCCATGAGTGCCCCCTCATCTGATACCTGCAAAGAAATCATGTCAATAACATGTGTAGGATCACTAATATAATGTCTTAAAACATATATGTGAAAAACATCGTGCATATGCCTCAAAGAATCAGACAAGGCTATTCCATAGGCCACGGGCCCCTTTCTCTCCACAATCGCGAAAGGTCCCACGAACCTAGGAGAGATTTTATCTCCCTTTAAAAACTTGATTGAACTCTTATGCAGTTCTACCCGCAAGAAGACTTAATCGCCAACTTCATAACTACGGTCGACATGGTGCGCATTGACATAACTCTTCTGTCGATCCTGTGCTTCTTTGATCCTTTGTCTTATCATTTTCATTTGATCTTCTATCTCTTGGATCACTTCTGGTCCTACTAGGACCCTATCCTCAAGCCGATCCCAACTCAAAGGCATCCGACATGGTCACTCGTAAAGAAACTCGAAAGACGCCATATTAATGGTGCTTTGGTAACTGTTATTATATGTGAATTCCACCAATGGAAATAATTCTTCCCAAAGCTTCTCTTGGTCCATCACGTACATGCGCAACATGTCTTCGAAGATCTAGTTCGTGTTTTTGGTCTGACCATTAGTCTCTGGGTGATACACAATATTAAAGTTAATTTGGGTCCCCAAGGCCTCTTGGAAACTAGTCCAAAATCGTCCAGTAAACACTGATCCTCGATCGGATATAATCCTCTTAGGTATGCCATGTAGACTTAAAATATCACTGATCAAAACTCTAGCTATGTTAGGTGCCTTATATTTCATACACACGGGAATAATGTGATCACTCTTCGTCAGAGTGTCAACTACCAAAAAAATCGAGTCGTGTCTCCTTGTCGTCAGTGGAAATCCAACAATGAAATCCATTGAAATAACCTCCCATTTCGATTCCGGAATAGCGTGTGGTTGTATTAATCCTGATGGATGTCTATGTTCAGCCTTTACCAGCTGACATTCTAGACATCTGGTGACATAGTTGACTATGCCCGCCTTCATTCCTTTCTAGAAGAATAAGGGTTTAAGGTCCGCGCTCATCTTCGTGACTCCCGGGTGAGCCATGTACACTTCTCTGTGAGCCTCATTTAGGATTAAACTCTTCAACTCGTCATTTAGTGGTACGTAAATCCGATTTTTAAACCTCAATAATCCATCTTTGTCAAACATAAATCCTTCAAATATTGGTACCATCATTGTGTTTTGTCCGATAAAATCCTTGACCTCTTTGTACCAGTCATTGTCGCACTGTAAAGTTATAATTTTTTCACGTAGATTCATCTGAAGAGGCAACACTGAAAAGATGCATGGTCTCTGACTCAACACATCTGCTAATCGGTTCACTGTTCCTTTTATGTAAGTAATCTCGAAGTTGTACTCGCTAAGAAATTTTGACCAACGTCGTTGTCGCGCGTTCAGTTCGGTTTGCATAAAGATGTGCTCTAGTCCACAGTGGTCTGTTTTTTAGTTCAATTTTTCATCCAACAAGGTAGTGACTCCAAACATTCAAGGCATAAACAATTGCTAGAAACTCCAAATCATGCATCACATAGTTCTCCTCATGCCTTCTCAACTTCCTTGAAATGTAAGCAATCACCTGACCATCTTGCATCAAGACTCTGCCTAAGCCTTCCTTGGATGTGTGAGTGCACACCAAGAAGTCCATGTCCATGTCAGGGACCTTTAGTATCGATGTTGTTGTCAATATCTCCTTGAGCCTTTGAAATGCCTCCATGCATTTCTCGGTCCAAACAAACTTTTTTTTCTTCTTCTGTAATTCCGTAATCAGATTTTCTATCTTTGAAAATCCCTCGACGAACCATAGATAGTATATTGCTAAACCCATGAAGCTACACACCTCCAGGACATTCGTCGTTGTAGGCCAATCCATAATAGCCTTGACCTTTGCTAGATCCACGACGATACCTTCGTCGGAGATGACATGCCTTAAGTAGTGAATCTTCGATTGGTAAAACGAGCATTTGGACAATTTATCATACAATTTGTGCTCTCGCAGACATTGTATTACCAAGCACAAGTGCTTTTCATGCTCCTCCATCGTCCAAGAGTAAATCAAAACATCGCCAATCAATACTTGGATGAACTTGTCTAAGTACTCGCGGAACACCCCATTCATCAAACTCATAAATACCCATGGGGAGTTTTCAGTCCAAACGATAAAACAGTAAACTCGTAATGTCCAAAACTCATCTTAAATGCAGTCTTAGGGACGTCATCCTCCTATTCGTAACTGGTGATACCTTGATCAAAAATTGATATTTGAAAACACCATAGCATCCTTCATCTAATAAAATAGATCATCAATCCTTGACAACGGATAATGATTCTTGATCATTGCCTTGTTCAATTGACGGTAGTCAATGCAGAGTCTCCACGACCCATCCTTATTTCATATGAAAACAACAAGCGCGCCCCATGGTGACACACTTGGACGTATAAGTCCTAGGTCCAACAACTCCTTCAGTTGCATTCTCAACACCTATAATTACGGGGTCGACATCCGATAAGGCGTTCTAGCTATCGGTTCAGTCCCCATTTTTAGGTCTATCGTAAAATCCAATTCCCTTTCCGGTGACATCCCAGGTAACTCCTCTAGAAAGACGTTTGCAAACTCTCTCACCACCAGAAGGTGTTCTAGACCTTCTGCTACTCCTTTTTCATTTAATGCAAGGATCATATAAAGCTTACATACCTTGCGCAATCTCTTCCGTAACTGCAAGGAAGAGATAAACCTCAGAGAAACTCCCTGGTTCTAACCTACAATCACGTGTCTCTATCCTTCATCATCGACCAAGGTCAACCATTTTGTCTTATAGTTGAGTATCGCCTCATGCAATTCTAACCAGTCCATACTGATCACAACGCCATAAGATCCTAATATCGTCATGTACAGGTTGGCCCTGGTGACAAACTCTCCCAGGTTAAGGGTACAACCCGTAACCTTTCCGTCAACCCTATGTTTGGCTCTCGAAGCCATCTCCACAAAGCTAAACTCATTCTGTTTGACTGCCTTTACCTTAATCCTTTTTAGTGTTGCACCAAAAATGAAACTCTTGGTAGCACTGAGATCTATTGAAATACTAAGGGTTTGGTCAGCAACAATACTTGATATCTCGAGCATAGTCGACTAGTGCTTTGCTTTGCGGTTATTCACTATTGCATGAATTCGATGGGCCTTGCTCAAATCTCCCATAGCAGTGGGTTTGGCTGATCTAGATGCTCTAGTCCTCTACATTGGGCACTCGCAGTGGTAGTGTGATTCCCAACATGTCCAACACCCCTACTTTTGTCCAGTACTCCTGGCACCCGAAGTAGAAGCTGACAGCCCACCAGCCTGGAATCCTAGTCTATTCTGCTGAACATGCCTAAACGACGGCTACTGCAGTCGACACTGTTGTTGATGTTGTGATCCACGGTAAGGAGTCCATTACTGAGGCGCTGGTCGCTGAGGTGTAGTGAAAGTGGATCCTCTCTGGAAGCCACAATATCCAAGCGTATTTTTGGCTGGCATCTGATGTTTCTGCGCACTAGATGACATATGCCCTACTGGTCTCACTAGTCCTACTCTGACCCCCGCTAAAAATCTCCTCCTCTGCTATGAGGGCCTTCTGGACGACATCATGCAAGGTATGAGGCATCAAAATCCTAACCCTTGCATGTATGCTGATCATAAGGAGAAACAAGAACCTGTTGACCTTAAGTTTCTCTATATTAAGGTGTAGAGCATATCGAAGCAAATCCATAAAATTGGCCTCATACTCGGGCACCGTACGACCACTCTGTCATAAGGCGTTGAACTCATGGAGCTGATGCTCAATGACTTCCTATGATAGGTACCTCTCTCAAAACCATTCCACGAATAGTTTCCATGAAACATCTTTGACGACCATGTTCAATTGTGGCAGGAGTGTCTTCCACTATAGAAGAGTGCTCCCCTTTAGTTGAAAGACCACCATGCGGACCTTCATGTTGTAGGTATAGTCGCGAAGTGCAAAGAACATCTCCATATTCTCCAACCATGCCTCGACGACTGTATTGTCCGGGGCACCAAAGAACTCAGGAAATTTGACCTTCTTAAGTTCACGGTGAATGCCATCAGTAGCGACCAGAGCACGCTGTGGACCCTCAGGGGGTGTCGACGCCCTGGCCTCATCTCTATCCAAATGGCTGATCAGTGCTTCAGACATTTGCTAAAAATACCTCATCAACCCAACCACATCACCCACCTTTATCTTATCTTGCCTAACAACATGTTCGTCTACCTGGGGGTTAGACCCCTCAGGCATGGATGCTATTGAAGACGTTATGCTTCCTCCCCTAGCACCCCATCGTCTACCTCTACGACGTCCTCTAACCATGATTACCTACACGAATATAAGTCAACTTAATTAGCAACATTATAATGAAATATCATAACAACGAAAGACGTAGTGTTCCCAAGTCGCGGGTTGAACCCACTCTCATACCATATGTAACGCCCCTATCCGTTACGACTAAAAGTGAAGCAAAGAGAAATAATATTTTATTTTTTTTAAACATGACGACAACTACAATTACAGCTAAACAAGACATCTGAAGGAAAGCACCATGCCCACAGATCAAGCCACATAGAACAATGACTCAATGCACTAGCACAACAATCAACTGGGTGAAACATGAGTAAATCAAATATAGGAATGAATCCCCACCAGACACACAACACGACGACACTTACAAGCTAAGGACAATATCCACATCTCGACACAGCGACCTCAACAGCCAGTTAACTAAAACCTCGATGGCGCGCAACCAAACGCATGAAGGCGTTCAACCCAAGCACCAATAGAAAACTTACAATGATCAACAACACCCACACGAAAAGCATAGACTTTGGCCAAGTTATCCTTCGCCTCTATTCCTTAGGGCGTGCAATGATCCCCTCATGAGATATCATTTCGTCCCCCAGTGATAGGCACGACTATAACCCTAGCGCTACATATCCTAACTGGACCAAGGACTCTAGATAAATCTGACATACTAGTATTCGAACACTGACAAGAAGGCTATGGCCATACCCCAAGCAACAAGTCGACAAGACAATGACGACAATCAAAAGGAAAAGCTCAAGATAATACCCGACTCTGCCAAAAACCCGTCCATTAACTGATAAGCAAAGGTCATAAATGTCTAAGGGTGAATTTCGAGCTGTTACCAAGATACTAAGGTCATAAATGTTACCATAATGCGCATTAAGAAAGACACTTAACCAAATCAAATACGCTTATCAAAAATTATAAACCTTCGATTAAAATAAGTGGGCTACTTAACATTTTAAAGGTGCTCCACGCTCTTTATAGAATAATCGACATTGTTGTCTAAAAAGGGCTAATCCTTAATGATATCGATGTCTATAATTAATAACACTTCAATGTTATTTGATACTATTCGATGCTATTTCATTGTCTATAAATGAGTGCCATTTCAATGCAAATTTTAATGCCATTTTAATGTTGTTATGCAGTTATAAATAAAATCCATTTCAACGCTATTCCATGCAATTTTAATGCTATCTTGCTGTTTAAAATTAAATCTCATGTCCAACTATTAAATGCAAATTTGATGCTATTATGTTGCTTATAAATAATTTCCAACTCGATGTTATTCAATGAGATTTAATGCTACCCCGCTATCATAATTAAATGTCATTTCAGAGCCATTCAATGCAGTTTTGATGTTATTATTAAACGCTATCCAACAACAATAATTATTAATGCTAATTAATAATAGAAGAACTTTGTCCAGAACCAATAATGCCATTTATTATCGTTGTCAGGTAAATGTAAAAACACAGGGGTAACAACCACTGGTTCAATGGCTTTCGGGTTCAACCAAAACACAACCAAGGAGGAAATACTCATTTCTTAAACCACATTGAACATGTAGACAATCACATAAAGAGAAATGTGTTGTATTTTAACACGGAAATACACCACCACTATCTATTAAAATAACAACATGATTGTAATGGCCATGTAACTGTGAGCACATTAGTCCATTACAAATGTGATCACATTATTACAATGTAACGGTGAATGTAATACCAAATCGCAATATCCATAAACTATAGTGAAAAAATGCAATACCAAATCGAGATACCAGTAAATCATAAATCACAAATCATAAAGGTCTGTGATAGCCATCCTAAATCGCAAATCACAAATCATAAAAAAAAATCATAAATGGCTGTGATAGCCATCATAAATCGCAGTCAAACGTGTCATAGCCGAGGAAGACCCACTGCCCAATTCATTGTATAAACAAATCGTAGTGAGCAAATGTAGGTATATAAGAAAAATTGTGCATGGTGCCAATCCGTGGATCGAAAATTGTGCCAGTGGCAATGAAATCGTGGCTTAATGAAAAGAGGGTGGAAATCACAATTCATAGCACAAGGTAAAATCAATGTGGTTTAACCCAAAATCGAGGTCAGTTAAAGGGGAAAAATTCGTTGAGTTTAACATCACGCTAGTTGGGTTCATCAAATAAAAACAAGGATGAGTTTTACCATTAGCAATAGTTCGCTGAGTTTTAACACACTATTTTCACTGAGTAAAATCACCATCATTGTAACATATAATGTAGAGAATAAACACATGCTAGATGTATGAAAACACCAGGCAAAAATCACCCTTAAAAAAGATTAAAATGTATAGGAAAATCGTTGGCCAGATGGGTCAGAATGCAAGGTGAATTCAACTTAAAACATAATGAAATTGCAAAGAAAAATTTACAGTCGATGTACTAAATTGCAGAGAGAAAATTCGCTAGTTTGTAAGGAATAAAATTTCAAAGTAAAAAGATAAAAGTAATTTGTCCATCAAGACGAAGGTGAAACGCAGGGGAAAAACGCAGTAGTAAGAGTAATAAAATTCGACCATCACACAATAATAAAAGAATAAAACACAGTCTAGAGTGGCCCAAGGTAGAGTAAAACTTCGGCATCAAGCAATAAATAACATCAAGGTGAAAGACAATCAATCAACCTGGAACAATCAACAGGGGTAGATGGTTGGGAAAAACATCCTTCGCTCACTATCCACGTACAAGAAAGCAGGGCATTAGGATCTATAGGTCTATTAACACAAAAGTGACGACCATCGATCCAGCTCCTGGCCGACTGCTCAGGCATGGACTGATGATCTAGGGATGAGGATGAAGAAAAGGCACAAACTCTTCATAAAAATCAATAAAATTAACAAGACAGTCACAACATTCTGGGATAGATTTCCAAGGGATTCAAGCCTAGCAATGAGATTAAGGCTATGGTGAGTTTAAGTTCTTGATTAATAGGCTAAGTCAAACACTTTCTTTACAAATTAAAAGTATAGAAATGAAGGCACAAGATCAATATTAATCTACCATTCATTAATAAAAGCATGCGTACCGTAGCCCAAGTTGACCACTTCGAGTCGTTGTTCCGCGCGCTCTGTGTTGTTCCCACTTTCCCACTGTTGGGACTTGATCGGTACCTCCTAGACAATGCTAGGGGTACTCTTCTTCCCTCTTAGCCCCTCGAGCCACAAAGGGTCCACGCACACTAACCAGAGAACAACTAGCTCCCAGCTCGCCTCGCAAGGTCGAGCTACCACTCTTCACCGAGCTGGGTATCCCAACTCCCACAAGATAAGTCAGTCAAGTCAAAAATCATGCAACGTAATGTTACGCATGAAGGAAGAGATCCATCCTCCTCCTCCTCCCTCCTTTATATAGAGTTTCTAAGTCATTTCTTTCCGAAATTCCCATTTAATTTATTGTTCAATAATTTAATTCAGAAAAATCCTCCCCATACAAGTGTCTTCCATCCCCTTCGTTGCATTAGAAATTAATTTCATTAATTATTTAATTACTCATATTTCCCTTACCCACCTAAAATAATTCCTAGAATCGCTCCTAGGTGTCCCCATATTCCCTTACACATTTTAATGACTTACCTCCTTACTAATTTACTAGTTGAGTTCAATTTAGAAAGTTCTTAAAGGAAAGATTCCTTGCTAAGTTAGTCATTATGTTTTTTTCTTATGTTTCCCTTTCTCTTTGTGTTTCCCCCTATTTCCTTTAGTTTCCTAATTCTTTTAAATTTCCCTCTTTCCCTTTTTATCTAAAACTCAAATTAGGAAATGTAGAAATTACCTTTTTCCCCTTTTTCTTTTTAATTAATAAATTTTTAATTAGCATATGTAACAAAACAATTATTTCTTTTTTTAACAATTTTTTTTTTGTGTCTAGAGGAATCGACAACTAGTTGGGCACGTGCTCGCGTTACACGTGGCCGTGTTATCCAACCGCTAACACTATAACCTCCAGGTGTGCCCACGATGCCCCTTACGCGGCACACAAGGTAAGTCAGGGGGAATTGAACTCGAAACCTCATGGAACTTCATTTTCACGGCACTTGCCAATTGAGCTGCCCCCCCCGGGGGCATTTTTTTAACAATTTAATCCCCCCAAAGTAATTTGATTTTTATAAATTAATTGAATTGCTAGGCCCTTCTCTTCACATGTTTAATGATGATTATTAGTATTATTTATTTATTTTTTACCACAAGTATCACTTAGACCTAGATTTTATTTTCCTACGCTGGGCGACATTTTTATTAGGGAAATTGTTTTAAATATTTCTAGTCACATCATTCATTCTAAGGACATCCATATTTATTCATTTATTATTTAACAACATGACATTCCCTTTAGGACCACTAGGTTCCCCAAGGGTGCCACTCGCCTCATTCTGTTTCCCTTGCACGATGTTCCCTTCAGGACACGCTACTTGCTCCAAGGGTGCCACTCACCTCTTGAATGACTTGGTAGACATAAAAAACCCCTGGAGGAAATACTCCGTCAGGTGATCGTGTAGGATACTAAGGGCCTCTAAGGAGTATGGCCCCTGCCTTATTGTGCACCCCTTAGAATCATCACGAGTGATTGTCGCAGTCTTCCCTCACGACATCGTGGGTATTCTCGAACTAGGTAGTCGTTAACCTATAACTCGAGCCACGATGAGAGTGTTAGTAGGCCTTGGTAGGACTGCTATCCACACCTCTCCCTCAACGTATCTAGTAGTCATGCATGACCCCTCTACTCCACATGTGATTCTGTTCAACAAGCTATTGTTAGCCTGCATCATCAACAAATCATGTCAGAATAAAATTCATAATCATAACATCTAATCAAATGCACACATGTCATATATACAACAATTAAACCCCAATAGTCCACTCCTTGACTCGATATTGAGTCCAAGGGTTTCATTGATGCCTCAACATCCTTGAGGTCCAAATCCTACACACTTAGGAGAACCGAGTCAATAGCGCCTGTCTAAGTCAATACAACAAAATAACATATAATCACATCCATAATGCCTCATAATCATAATCAATAGCCAATAGTATAATAATCTGGATCACTTGCAAGCAAGTTTCCTCAAAGAATAAGTTCGCTCAATGCACGCAAGAGCAGGATGTTACAGTGTTTCTTATGTTTCTTAGAGGTCCTAACCATCCATGATAGGTTGGGCGGGTAGTTTTCTTTTGATAAATGTTGATTGGTCGATAATGATGTTGCTTTCAGATAAACTTGATGAATTTGATTATGTATTGATCAATATATGATGTAACACTATTAATTATGTTAATGCATTGACTGTGTCATTAGTAAATTTGATGATGTGTCGCTTGTGTTTCTATCAATTAAGTTGTGTCGATTTTAATTTCCTAATTCCAAAAAATAATATCTACCTTTTTCACATCGCTATTCGTTGTCGTAACAGAGGGGCTGTTACATATGGTATCAGAGCGGGTTCAAACCCGCAACTTTGGATCATTACGCCTTCCACTGTATTAAAAACTTGATTAATAACTTATTTCTAATCAAAATATGAAATTTTTCCATGTAGGAAATCATGGTTAGAGGATGTCATGGAGGTAGACAATGTGGTGCTAGGGGAGGAGGTGCGATGCCTCTAGTAGAATCCACACCAGAGGGGTCTAATCTCCAAGGAGAAGAACAAGTCATTGGACAGGAGCAGATTGTTGTGGGGGATGTGGTTGGTTTGATGAGGTCCTTTTAGAGGATGTCAGAGGCCTTGATTAACAGACTATATAGAGATGGGGCCAGAGCGCATGTACCCAATGAGGGTTCACAACATGCTCTAGCTGGCAATGGTATCATTCACAGAGAACTCGAGAAGGTTAAGTTTCCCAAGTTCAGGGGTGCCATGGATAGCTCAGCTGTCGAGGCATGGTTGGAGAACATTGTGATGTTCTTTGCACTTCATGATTATACCTCCAACATGAAGGTCTACATGGCGGTATTTCAGCTGAAGGGGAGCACTCTTCTATGGTGGAAGACACTCCTACCCCATATAAACATGGTCGTCAAATGCGTGTCATGGGAAATGTTCGAGGAATGGTTGCAATAGAGGCATTTTCCAAAGTAATTTATTGAGTGTCAACTCAATGATTTCAATGCCTTACGACAGGGTGGTCATATGGTTCCAAAGTATGAGTCTTGATTCATGGAGCTACTTAGGTATGCTCCACACCTGAACATAGAGAAGCTAAAGGTCAACAAGTTTGTGTTTGGATTTAACTTCAACATTTTTGCAAAGGTGATGATCCTAATGCCTCAATCATTGCACAATGCAGTCTAGAAGGCCTTCATAGCTGAGGAAGCACTGACCAGTAGGGGTCAATGCAGGACTCGTGCATGACCGAATGGATAGATGACATCAGGTGTGAAGCAGCATCAGACACTATCTAGACATACACGAGGGTATCAAGATACATCTAGAGGACCCACGTTCATGACACATGGATGATTGACTCCATAGTAGAGGACTCCCTACAGAGGGCCACCACAGTAGCAACAACGTTGGTCACAACAAAAACAGTTTAGATCTGTTCAACAGAACAAACCAGGATATCTAGCGGGTATGCCAGTATAATCTACTTCGTGGACGAGGAGTACTGGGATGAAGAGTGGGTTCTAGAGATGTGCAGAGACACATTACCAACAAGATTGTCCACTTGAGAAAGCCAAAGCGACAAGGTCAGCATGACACACTACAGTTGGATATTTGAGGAAGGCCCACAAGATTCATGCCACGATGAATAACCGCCAGGCCGAGCACCAGTCCATTGTGCTCGAGATGTCAGGTACCATTGCCGACCAAACTTTTAGTATTTTGATAGATCCCGATGGTATAGAGAGATTTATTTCTAGTACAACGCTGAAAAGAATTAAGGTAAAGGAAGTCAAACATGACGAGTTTAGGTACGTAGAAATGGATTTGGCTTCCAAACAAAAGGTTGGAGGAAGGGTTACAGAATGTAGCATTGAATTAGGATATTTTGTAATGAAGGTCGACCTATATGTCATGATCTTAGGATCTTATGACATAATGATCAAATTGTACTAGTTGGAATCACATGATGCGATACTCAACTTTAAGACGAAACATTTGAGTTTGACCATTGATGAGGGACATAGAAGAGTCATTGTAGGAAGAAACCGGGGAGTGTCCTCGAGGTTCATTTCTTCCCTACAGCTACAGAAGAGCATGTGCAAAGGATGTAAGTTATATCCAATCTTAGCTCTAAATGAAAGGGCTGAGGTGGAAGGATTAGAAGTCTTTTTGGTAGTATGAGAGTTTGCTGATGTGTTTCCAGAAGAGTTACTAGGTTTGCCGCCGGAAAGAGAGTTGGAGTTCTCAATCAAATTGAAACCTGGGACTGAACTGATAGCAAAAATGCCTTATCGGATGTTAATGCTTGAGTTATAGTAGTTGAAAATGCCAGTGAAAAAGTTTTTGGACTTGGGACTTATACGTCCAAATGTGTCAACTTGGGGTGCACCTATTACTTTGATAAGAAAGAAGGATGGGTCATGGCGAATTTATATTGGCTATTGTCAATTGAATAAGGCGACGATAAAGAACCCATATTCGTTGCCAATAATAGACAAATTGTTTGATCAAATGAAAGGTGTGACAGTGTTTTCCAAGATCGACTTAAGATTAGGGTATCATCATTTACGAATTAAAGAGGAAGATATTCCTAATTCGACGTTCAAGATGAGGTTAATACACTATGATTTTAAATGGTTTTACCGTTTTGACTAACAAATGGCCCAGGGGTATTCATGAGTTTGATGAATGGGGTGTTCCGTGAATACTATTCATTGATGACATATTGATATATTCACAAATGATGGAAGAACATGACAAACATTTGCACTTAGTACTATAATGTTTACGGGAAAACTAATTATATGGGAAACTTTTGAAATGCTCTTTTTACGACTCAAGGATTCACTACTTAGGGCATGTTATATCTAGTGAAGGCATTGTTGTGGATCCAACGAAGGTAGAGGATATTATGGAATGTCCTACACTGACAAACTTACCAAAAGTACGCAGCTTTATGGGTTTAGCAGGATATTACCGATGGTTCATAGAAGGTTTTTCGAAGATAGCAAATTCGATCATGAAATTGAAGAAGAAAAACAAGAAGTTTGTATGGATCGAGAAGTGCGTCGAAGAATTTCAAGGGATCAAGGGGCTGTTGACAAAAAATATGATACTAAAAGTCCCCGACATGGAAAATGAATTATTGGTATGCACAAACGCATCCAAGGAAGGCTTAGGCGGAGTCTTGATGCAATACGATCGAGTGATCTCTTACATATCAAGAAAAATAAGAAAGCATGAGGAGAACTATGCAGCGCATGATTTGGAGTTATTGGCCATTGTGTATGCCTTGAGAGTGTGAAGACACTATATGATTGGACAAAAATTGAAACTAAAAACATATCACTGTGGATTGCAGCACATATTTATGTAGGGTGACTTGACTGCACGACAAAGGCATTGGTCAGAATTGCTTAGAGAATACGATTTTGAGATTACTTATATAAAAGGAACAGTGAATACAGTAGCAGATGCATTGAGTCAGAGGCCATGCATATTTTCGGTGATACCTCTTTAAACAAATCTTCGAGAAAATATTCTAACCATACAGTTCGACGATGACTGGTATAAATAGGTTAAGGAAAATATTGGACAAGACACCATGAGGGTACAAAGGTTTGAAGGTTATAATTTGAACAACAATGGATTGATGAGGTATAATAATCGGATTTATGTACCGCCTAACGATGAATTGAGAAGTATGATCTTAATATAATCTCATAGCACAGTGTAAATGGATCATCCAGGAGTCACGAAGATGAGGGTAGACTTTAATCCCTTATTCTTTTGGAAAGGAATGAAATCGGACATAGTTAGCTACATGGCAAGATGTCTAGAATGCCAGCAAGTGAAGGCTGAACATAAACATCTAGTAGGATTACTACAGCCACACGCCATTTTGGAATCGAAATGGAAGGTCATTTCGATGGATTTTATTGTTGGATTTCCACTTACGGAAAGGACGAACAACTCAATTTTCATGGTAGTTGACACTTTGATGGAGAGTACACATTTTATTCTTGTGCATATGATGTATCAAGTGCCTGAAATAGATAGAGTTTTTATCATGGGAGATTGTGAGATTAATGGTGTGCCAAAAGAGATCATATCTGATAGAGGATCGGTGTTTACAAGACGTTTTTGGACCAGTTTCCAAGAGGCCTTGGGGACACAAGTGAACTTTAGTACAACATATCACCGTGAGATATAAGGGCAGACAGAAAGAATGAACCAAATTTTGGAATATATGTTGCGTATGTATGTGATGGATCTACAGAAGCATTGGGAAGATTTATTGCCACTAGTAGAGTTTTCATACAACAACAACTATCAAAGTACCATTAAGATGGCACTGTTTCAGTTTCATTACGGGTGACCATGCAAGACACCTTTGAGATGGGATCGAATTGAGGATAGGGTCCTGGTAGGACCAGAAGTGCTTCAAGAAATGGAAGAACAAATGAAAATGATAAGACAAAGGATAAAATAAGTGCAATATTGACATACAAGTTATGTTGATACACATCGCATTGACCACAATTATGAAGTTGGCAACTGAGTTTTCTTGCGGGTGAAACCTTAAAAAAGTTCGATCAAGTTTGGAAAGGGTGCTAAACTCTCTCTTAGGTTTGTGGTACCTTTCGAAGTGGTCAAAAAGAAAGGATCCATGGCCTATCGACTAGCCTTGCCTAATTCTTTGAGGTGTATGCATGATGTTTTTCATGTATTTGTTTTGAGACATTATGCTAATGATCCTACCCATGTGATTGAGATGGTTTTCTTGCAGGTGTCGGACGAGAGTGTAGTCAGGGTGGAGCCAATCTTCATTTTTTATCATCACATTCAAAATTTGCGTCGAACATTCGGTCAGGTCAAGGTCTAGTAGGACAATTATAGTCCACACTCGGCTACCTAGGAGGCCGCATATGACACACGTCAACAATTTCCTTGTTTGATAGACTAGACATCAAGATATTGTCAATTACTTTTATTACTGCATTTTATATACATACTGTACAACTTCAAGATGAAGTTTAAAACAAGAGAGGGTGTATGTAACATCCCGCTCTTGCGAGCACATGTTATCAACTTATTCTTTGAGGACACTTGAGTGCAAGTGATCTGGTTATAGTACATTTTTATATATTTCACTTATGTATTCTTATGATGATGTTGATGGATTATGATTTAATGTTATTTGATATATATGTATTGACAAATGCTATTGACGAGTTTTCTCTGAGTGTGCAGGACACTTGACAGATTGTGGATGGTGACAACATCAATCGACCTCCTTGGAATCCAGATTGAGTCAGGGAGTGGACTGTATTGGTTTGATTATTTCATTTATGCATATGTGATGTATGATCGATTATAGTATGATTTTTTATATTGATCGTTGATAGTGTTTCGTTCATGAATGCAGGCCGACGATTGTTTGCTAA
This sequence comes from Picea mariana, assembly GCA_032191745.1. Lineage (NCBI taxonomy): Eukaryota > Viridiplantae > Streptophyta > Pinopsida > Pinales > Pinaceae > Picea > Picea mariana. Next base: position 21,291 of record JASDQU010027280.1, read on the forward strand.
TCTGACTCACATAAGGAGTAAAGGGGGCATGCACATAGACCAAATATTGAGGGAGAGGTGTGGCAGAGTCCCTGACACATCCTATTAGCACTCTCGTCGTGGATCTAATTGTAGGTTAACGATTACCTAGTTTGAGAGATCCACGATGTCGTGAGGGAAAAATGAGAGAGTCGCTCACAAATATTTCTAAGGGGCATGCAATAAGGAAGGGTCCTTATTCCTTAGAATCTCTTAGTCTCTCATAAGGTCACTCGAATTGAGTGCTAACTCCAAGGGTTGGACAACTACTAAAACCAATTAAGGGTGAGTGGCAGCCTTGGAGCACAAAGTGCATCTTGAAGGGCACATTGCGAAAATAAAACATGAGTCAATGAATCTAGGTGGCCTAGAAAACCTTGAGCGAATAATCAAACCTTGTAAAATATTTAAAAATTTCTGGATTTAATTAATTAATTAAGGATTGAAATTATTAATTGAAAATCCCAAGTGAAAGTCTAAACCTATTCAAAAATTAAGCCTATGTCTAAGTTAGGTGAGAAGACTAAAACTAAATTATTAAATAAATCAAAAGGGGAATGAAGTAAATAAATTTAAGAATTAAGTAAAATAAAATAATCATAAAGATTTGATTTAAGGCACATAGGTGTAAGAAAATATTAAAAGGGAGTTTCTTAAATATGAAAGAAACAAAGATGAGAGAATGTGTATAGATAGAAAGGAATCTAGTGTCTAGTTAACACTAGACTCACTAGAGAAGATTCCTATTTTAACTCAACTCATATTTAGTAAGGTGTCAGTCATTAATTGGGAATAAATAGACAACTAGGAGTGATTTAAGGAGCGCTTTTAGGAAATGTGAGGGAAATTGAAATTAATTAAAATAAATTGAGAAATTTACTTGTGCAACTTGGGAAAAGGGTGACAAGTGTATGGGGGGAATAATTATAAATTATTTAATTAGAAAGAAAATTACTTGTGCAAGTGGGAATGTGTCATTAAGGAAACTCCTATAAAGAAAATGGTGGAAAGGTAAAAAGGATGACACTGGTTATGGGTAAAGTTATGCTGCATAATTTTTGACTGGTTTTACTTGTGAGATTTGGAAGCCCACCTTGAGAGAGAGAGAGAGAGTGGTGGCTTTAACTTGAGAGGTAAGCTTGGAGCTAGAGGAATTTTGTCTGTGTGTGTGTGTGGCCCCTTTCCGGTTCATTGGGATAAGGGGGGAGAAGAGTACCCCTAGCGTTGGATGGGAGGTACCAGTGAAGTCTCGTTGATTAGCAAGCGGGAGGTCAGAGGGAACACCAGTTGCCAAGGATCATCTCCAGGCTCATCTTCATCGTCGGTTATGGTATTCTCGTTAAAAATTGTATTTGTAATTAAGTTAAAAATCCGTATATGGATTTAAATATTGTTATAATTTGTAATGGATTTCTAAATTTGAGTTGGGAGAGTTTTTCTTGATGTTTGTGTAATTTAGATTAAATTTTTAGATGGGATGCCATCCAATTTTAATTATTAGAAATTCTCAATCGGTTTCTTCCTTTCACAATCCATGGAATCTTATCAGTTGCTAAAATTATTATATGTTACGCGAAATACAGTTGGGATTTAAACAGAAACGATCGCTACTAATTATCGGACCTACTCCACACCTTTTTATTTGAGAGTGCTACATGTTGTGTTTGTCTTTAAACCAATTAGTTTTTCTTCCTTGACGAGATCCCATGCTCTGAGTTTTAAAGGAATTGATAATTGTTTTAAACCAATTCGTTTTCCTTCCTTGATGAGATCCCATGCTGTGAGTTTTAAAGGAATTTGATCCCTGTATAAACCAACTTCGTTTTCTTTCTTGAAAGATTCCAGGCTTAGAGTTTTAAAGGAATTTGATCACTGTTATAAATCAAATTTGTTTCTTTCTTGGGAGAACCTCTCATCAGAGTTTTAAAGGAATTCAGGTTACCGTCAACCAATTTCGTTTTCCCTTGCTCTTCCATTGACAAATCGGGTTGCTGATAGCGCCCTTCCCCACTGCTCTTCCATTGGCAAAAATCGGGCTGCTAAGGGCGCCCATTCTCCTTTCTCATTCCATCGACAGAATCGGGCTTATTGAGTGCACCCGTCTTCTTTTCTCTTTTCATTGACTGAATATGGGTTTGCTGAGTGCGCCATTCCCCTTTCCCATTCCATCGACAAAACAGGGCTTGCTGAGTGCGCCCATCTCCTTGATCTTTTCCTTGACAGATTTTGGAATTGCTTAGTGTGCCTTTCCCAAGCGAATTTCCTGTAGCGAATTTACCACCGAGAATTTATTTTCGTGATTATAGATGATCTCACTCCTGCAGGATACTTTATAACTATTCTCACCCGCACAGAGTCTATGGTACAATGAACGTTATTAGCCACCATGATTTTGAGCACTTCTCTAAGATGCTTCGACCCGTTGGCGTTTAGACTGCCAGTTGTGCTGACTGAAGTTTGTCGATTGTTGTCGAGGGAAGATGGACTTCAACCATGGGTTGGTTCTCATTAAAATTGCAGTTGGGCTGGGGAATCCCAATAAACGTTTAGTGCTAAATCTTATTTTTATTGCTCTTTAAGCTCTGATCCTTATAGCCCTTATTACTAGACATGTGATTTTTCATATAGATCTTTATACATTTCTTATTAGGTTGATCTTCCTTAAAATCCATTATATATATATATGTATATAAGTTGGAATTATTCTCTTGGGCTTTTATAATTGATTTAGTTCTTTAATTAATAGTATAAGGGCTAACCTATGACATTTTATATTTCTTGCTTAACAATTGGTCTTCTTAAATCCTTGGAATGGTGATGTGTTTTGATTGAAATCCATATTGCTTGTTAATCAGTTATTTTCTTAGCCCTTTCCAAATGGGTGCGTAAAATGGTAATAAATTCTCATGTTATCCCTTAAAAAGATAATATCATTTTATTAAGGTACATAGTAAGCTACATAAGAGTTGTACTCATTAATAATGATGATTGGAAATATATTTAGATATGATTTGAAAATTATGCTCATGCTCTTGTGTTTCTTATTACCTTTATGTATTGTTCTTTCACTCGATTGCTCTTAGTTTTACGTGAAAATTGATCGAGTATAGTAGATTATTCTATTACGTCTTGAAAATTAATGGATAAGTATAATAGATATATCTAGTTTTAAATTGTGGTTATATTGGAATGTTCCATAGTTGGTAATTGCATCTTTTCAATTGAGGTATGTAAACTGTAGTTGGACTATTGTTGGAATGTTTCATATGAGAAGTTTGCATCAATTAAATTGATACATGTTATAGTAGTTGGACTCTTGATGGAATGCTTCATAGATGGCTAATTGCATCCATTAATTGATGCATGTTTTAATAGAAATTTTGTCACACTTCTATAACTTATAATTTGTAACGACCCTGCTTAAATAGGTGTACATGATTATTAGTTATTATTAATTATAAATAATATAACTGTCCTAAAAGATTAGCTAAACCATAATTATTTCTTAAAATAACATTAACTAATTAATTATTATTAATTAGTTATTCATGACTCTTAATGATTAATTTAAGTATTAATTAATTCATTAATTAATAAGGTAAATAAATAAAAAAAGGATAATAAATTATACTATTAAATTAATTTACGTACCCAATACGGGATAACATATTAACTACAAGGGATAAGATATTAAATAAAGGGGATAAGGGGCATTAACGAGAAAGGATAAGGAGGTAATAAATGAGTTAGGTAGGGAGTAAATGAGGTCGGGGGAAGTCGGTGAAGGAGGGATAAGGAAGGGAAGGAGTTTGATGGGAGGATTATATGGAGGTTGGGGGATGAATTTTGGGGAGCTCTAGATTTGCAGAGAGAAGGAAATTTTGGGAGTGGGATTGTATCAGTGCACCGGGGTTGCTGGGGGTTTTGGGCACGGGGGCCAGGATATCCGTTGATATCCTGGAGCTAGGAAGTTACCTACTTGGCAGGGAGGAACTAGGTTTTGGGCAGTGTTTTGCAGAAGTGGTCAAGGAGGCAAGCGACAGACAAACAAAGGTTATTAGCATCAAGTTCAGGTATTTCAAATTTTGCAATTGTTTTTAATCAGTTATTAAATTGATTATATGTTGTTAAATCTAAGTTAACAAAGTTATTATTATGAAGAATATTATTCTGTTATGAAGTTTAATAAATAAATTGATGTTTTTAATCTCTTCGGCCCCTACATTTGGTATCAGAGCCCTGGTTCAAAATCTGGAGCCAAGGGCCTACCTACCCACCCAGAAATTTAGGCAAACCCCACCCAGAAAATTAAATACCCTGAAACTCTCTAAAATTAGATATAAATCTGAGCTCAAAGCTCCAGCTCCACCTTACCTACAAGCCAAAAACACAATTTTTTTTATTATTTCATTTTACACAGGTATATATATATAAACATAATGTCCAATTGAAATTATTATAATTTTTTTTTACATATTGAAAGTAACAAACAATAAAACAAAAATAAGTTTTAGCGCTTGAACTTTGGTGTCAATTTCAATCTGATTTCCATTATTTATATTTAAATCTAGTTTTGGGCAAAGCGAATTTATATATTTTGTTTTATAAATGCCATAAACTATAACTAATAAATTGACTATACTATAAATAAATAAATAAAATTATACTACTATACTAATAAATCGACTATACTACATTGAAGTAGAGTAGTTTTACCTGTTGGCCATAGGTTTACAGATCCAAGGATAAAAACACCAGTTGATCCTCCACATAATACATACCTCCACCGCCACTAATGATCCTCAATAGCAAGCTGGAAGTAAGTCAACGTAATTGTAATAAATGTTGTTACAATAATAAGGATAAGGAATACAATGAAAAGGATGCTATAGATTATGTAAATCTTTTGGGTACGCGTCCCCGCATACCCAAAAGTTGGTGTAACATAGAAATTATTACATTCTTTTAAAGACACGAATGATATAATTAAAGAGTTCTTCTTAGCTTATGAAGATGTGTTTCCTCCAGGTCTTGACGCTCTAGGTTATTGTGCAACCCCCATAATACCTTGGAGCAGTTTTCCATGACTACTATTTAGTATAATTAATATATTCAGTTTTTTCATCCATTTTGGGAAACATGGAACAGTAGCATGGGTAGCAGGGTTGATCCTCAACCGCTGCTTTAAGAAGTACCCTGGCTTCCTACAGCTATAAATTTTTACACATGGATCCAAACTTAGTTGGATTGGATATGTTAGAAAGAGGATAATGCAATCTTTTATAGGGGAAAAAATCTGCACAAATTTTGAGGAGATGCAGTCTGTGTAAGTTTGGACTCTTTAAGCCAGTCCAGAGTAATAGTTTGATAACTTGTAACGCTACAATTTAGTTTTTCTTTTGTTTGATAGACTTTTGACCGAGAGTTTTCCTCTTATGGTAAACTGATGGTATTTGCAAAAGATGGCCATAGGTGTCAGCCTCATCCCTCACAATTACTTGGGCTGGGGTTTTCTAGGGCAAGATTGAGCAACATAAGGTCAGTCGACATAGGAACCGAATGACTCGTGCTTAGCTGGCCAAAGTAGTATAGGTCTGTAGGCCTTCTTGTCACAAAAATTTGGGCATTCTCAAGGTAAGCGTAGAAGATATGCTTTGATTGTTTGATTCAAAATATAGAGACCTCAATGCGAAAAGCTAGGCTGAATCATTGTAGTTTTTGATTCATTTGTAACTAAGTGAAAACTTGTTGAGCCAACATCGTGTTTTTCTTCGATTGGCATCAGAAGAGGGGCAACTTCCCACGCTAACAATATGGAGATTTCACTATTGCTAAATTTACAGTTGCAAGCAATGTATGATCCCTGGTATTAAAGTTTATATTGACATAACCAGGTTGAGGAAATTGCCAATGCATTGGTACTGAGATTCATTTTGATCCTAACATTTGAAGAAATCACTCGTAGCCTAAACTGCAGTTCATTTCCAGATAAAATTACTAATCAAACATAAACTAAGATTACAATGGGTCTTTGAAGAATACATACTTACCTGTGAACGTTTGCGAGCCTTGTCAGAAATTGCAGTGAGGACTCCCCAGATGCCTGGTCTGGAAATATAAGCAGGCTGCGCTGCAATCTTCTGTGCTATTGTTGTTACCTCATATTTTGAAGAGAAACTGTTGGGAATTGCTATTGAGTTTGAATGAATGTGCCATGAGGGAGAACTCATGTGCCCGGAATCAAGAAACCTGGAGGAGGATCTCACAAGGAGGCTCGATAATGCCCACGCGCATTGCAAAATTCTTTTGATAAACCAAAACAAAACATACAAGCCAACACCCAAATGCACAAGTGCCTTAGCCACATAGCTACCGAACTCAATAGACAAGCTGAGAGCCAGAGGCCGGGCACATGGGCCTCATGCCAGAAGCCCGTCCTTAAGGGCTGCCAGCGAATTCCACGGATATTTTTTTATATATATAAATGTTTGGTTTTAATAAGTTGTTTAAAAGTATTAATATGCCTTCTTAATAATTAAATTATCATTTTTTTTTATATATTAATTTTTAGTTGTAATAATTTATTTAAAAGTAATAATACGCGTGCATAAAATTTAAAATTTAAAATATATATATATATATATATAATTATGAGTTTTTATTTAAATAATTTAATAATATAGGGCTAAGTATAAATTTGAATGGAGTCCGTGAGATTTGAACCCTGGACCTCCCCACCGGTCAAGTCTTTACAAAGTCTGCCCTACCAACGCGCCACACAATGTGACTTTTACAAATAATTTCACTTATAAATACTTTAATTGTCATACCCAAGACCACCCACCAAGCAAAGCGTCTTAAGAAGAACACTAACGCTAAAAGGTACATAGCACTGGTGAACGCCAAAACGGAGATGGCAGTTGGGGATAATTGTTTAGATGTCACAGTTTAATCCTATTTAATCATTAAACGTGGTAATTATATAACCTTACATCATTTTTTATATGTGATTAGGTAAATGTTAAAAAGTAAACATGTTAACAGATGCCTTGATCAATGCAAGAAAGATATGAACAATAAATCGGACCCATTGATTTTGGAGGATGACTAAGAATATGAAAGCATCTTCAATGCATAGCCATCAGATAATGGTTTAAGGTTAAATAAGATTAAAAGATCATTAATTGTGCCCATTGTCAATAGATGTACGCCTCTCAGTGTAAATTAATAAACATAAGGTCGGAAGTTACTTTAATCAAGTTGTAAGCGAAAAGTTAAAAGGGATTAGACTAGGACAAGTGGGAAGGAGGCGACATATGCACTAGGAGCGTAAGCATAGGAAGTGGCGAGTGAGACGCAAGGTTAATGTCGCTACAGGGTAAGGGAACCAACAGTTCTTTCGTAGGGGAGAAGAAATCAATCTTAGACGCTTAATCGTCACCCTAACCTAGACAATCCCCTAATGGAGTAATGTTTGTTTACAGACAAGTAAAGAAAACTTACGCCTAACCCTATTTCTAGTTTGAGTAGCACCAATTTAAAACATCCTATAACTCACCCTGACAACTTTGGTGGATGCAGGTCAAAGCATACAGGATGGTCAGGACTCGAGGGAGTCGAGGCAGAGGAGCGTCATCGTAAGGACCGCCAACACCGCTAGCGCCACCACCACCATCGCCTGAACTAGCCCTCATACTATGCTCATTGGAAGCCATCAACGAGACTTTAAAGGGGTGACAACTGACAGGGACTGAAGTGGAACCCCCACCATCTCAAATGGGTAATTCAGAAGCGTCAAGGGATTCAGGGGGAGGACCTCCACCTGAAGACATCACACAGGAATTGCAGAAGATAAAACTTCTGGAGTTTTCTAGGGGTCGAGCCAGTGAGCGCGCGAAAGCATGGTTGGAAGGCATGACAAGGTGTTTTTCCTTAAGGGACTACGCGTCCAACTCAAAGGCAAAGATCGCCATTTTTTAGTTAAGAGACAGCGCTTTGAACTGGTGGGGAAACCTGGAAAGACAACTGCACCTTACCCCAGACACAGTATCTTGGGAACTTTTCGAGGAGAGGTTCAGGAGGAAATATCTACTGGCATACTACGAGGAACAATAGGTTGGGGCATTTC
>JASDQU010027283.1:77878-91110 GCA_032191745.1 Picea mariana
ATAAAAGTGAATGATCAATTTGAACAAATTCACCCAAAAGTACAAAAGATGAAGTACTAAAGTACAAAAGTTTACTAAATTAGCATACCCCCAAAGCAGGGGAAAGGAAACACCGAAGTGAATTGGAGTGGTTACATTATTTAAAGACCATGGTATTTTGTTTTTGGATGGAAAAGGAATACTTCACAAGGTCCATCTTCATCTCATATCTCACGAAATATTTTAAACGATCTTGTAAGTCCAAGGATAAAATTACCTTTTTGGAAAAATATGTTAGAACTATAAAACCACCCCTTCTACTAAGTAATCGCCCATCCTTGGCTTAATAAGCAATAAACAGTGAACACCCCCATTGGAGCCCCATCTAATATAAAAGGCACCATCTAATATAAAAGACACCCTTTGTGAATATGATTGAGAACTCCTCAGATGGGGTGACACATGGGCCACACGTGTAGTTGGACGGGGCGATCACGAGGGCAATTAAAGCCTCTCGCCACCACCCTCCCTCCCTATCCAGTCGCGATGGCTCTCATGCATAAACGCCAAGCCTTAGTGCGTCGGACCTTAATGGAAGCATGGGCTCAGCTCCTCGGCTTTAGTACGATCTTTGAGATTGCCATCACACCAGCACTAATGGCTACCAAAGCCATCAATGCCTCTGCCCTCCTAGTCTTTTCACTGTGTAGGAAGTGTTATATGGGGCATTTGAGCCCAAAGCCCAGCATTATTTTGTTGATCCTGCCCCGAGTCTCAGCCTGCTCCTACAATTTTTACGCTCGCCTAGTGCCCTGCGTAGCCATGCCACAAGAACGAGGCAAGCCCTGTCAAGGGCCGGCCTACCACAGCAAATTTGGATGGCACAACCGCCCGGGGCCTACCTCTAGAGCTCACACTCTAGGCGGAGACCCCCCGAGCTCTTCGAGGTAGAATTGGTCTGCACAGGCCCCTTCAAAGCCTTGGCTTCACCATGACCAAGGACTTACCTCTAGAGCTCCAATTCAAGACGAGGACCATTCGAGTCTCTCGAGGCTAAATTGGTACGCGCAATCTCATCAACAGCCACGTCCTCCCAGTATTGAGGATCTCCAAGGTGGTTGCCCGGTGGAAGATGAATTTCCACCCAATTGGGCGGAATTCTTTCCTTTCCTTCCTTCGACCGTCCTGGAACGCCAACCTGCCACATGCACCACCAATCCATTACAGGAGTCGGTAGCTATTGGATGCATAGTGGAAGAAGAGGCCTTACCTCTGGAGGACCACTCAGGGCACAATTTCGCTGCCTCCATGGAAGAAGACCCCGTCACGGACTCTGTTGTTGCCTTCAACTCCGTCGCAGCCACCTTGGAGGAAAACCAGGCTCAAGTGAACCACCACCCAGCTCCAAACTCCTACAGACTCACGAACGACCACCTGGTTTTAATCTTTGAAATGAAGAGGGACCTGGCCAAGCAGCAGCACTGCCGGAGTTTCTTCGACAAACGCCTAGATGCCCTCTATGCTTCCCTGTCAAGCGAGCCTGTAACGTCCCCGGCCATCAACCCCACTGTCGGGCAACGCTACTATGCGAAACATTCACATACATATAATATGCATTAAATCAAATTAACACATTTAACATAGAATTACGGCCATCATACAGACTTAAATAGAATTAACAGTAATTCATTCATGCANGAAATTAAACACATAATGATACTTATCTTTGAAACTGTAGTAACTCCACCAACTACGCTCAGACCTTCCACGAACCTCCCAGCCTTGGACCACGCTGCTCATCACGCTCAACAGTGGGTCACCCCCGAGCTGGGACTAAGCTCCACCCCGGGCAAGGGAATCCTAGACTAGGCTGAGGTTACAGGAAAACTGCACAGAGCAACCGGAAGGATTCTCTCCAGGAGCCTTCTTACGCCCACTACTCACGAACTCTAATTCCCCACATGTTTGTTCTACCCAGGACTATACATCTTCACAAGCACAGTCCATCGGTGCTTCACCTCAAACTCTGGGTCTCGGCAACAGGTCGGATCAAAAATTCTCAGAGCTTCGTAGCTAGTGTTGGACTCTCTCTGGGAGAAAACCACTTCCCAGCGAACTCTCTCACCTGGAGAGAGCTGCTCACAGGTCTGACAACCTGCCTCTTCAACCATGGGCCTGACAACCTGCCTCTCCAACCACGGGCCTGACAACCCGCTTCTTCAACCAATTTCAACCCAATTCCCGCAAGGTGAGGATAACAGCAACACAATTCCACTCAGGAAAAACAGAGGGCAACAACCCAAAGACAGTTCGGGTATGGACTCGGCTCTGCAAGNCGAGCTGGGACTAAGCTCCACCCCGGGCAAGGGAATCCTAGACTAGGCCGAGGTTACAGGAAAACTGCACAGAGCAACCGGAAGGATTCTCTCCAGGAGCCTTCTTACGCTCACTACTCACGAACTCTAATTCCCCACATGTTTGTTCTACCCGGGACTATACATCTTCACAAGCACAGTCCATCGGTGCTTCACCTCAAACTCTGGGTCTCAGCAACAGGTCAGATCAAGAATTCTCAGAGCTTCGTAGCTGGTGTTGGACTCTCTCTGGGAGAAAACCACTTCCCAGCGGACTCTCTCACCTGGAGAGAGCTGCTCACAGGTCTGACAACCTGCCTCTTCAACCACGGGCCTGACAACCCGCTTCTTCAACCAGTTTCAACCCAATTCCCGCAAGGTGAGGATAACAGCAACACAATTCCACTCAGAAAAAACAGAGGACAACAACCCAAATACAGTTCGGGTACGGACTCGGCTCTGTAAGGGCGGACAGGCTGGGCTCATAGGATACACAGGTGACACGACTCAATCCACAAGTTTGCCACTAGTTTCAGGGTGCGTGACAAGGAATCCACGCAGAGGTCGAATACAGACTCAACGGTTCAGAAAAAGGATGCGTCGGCTTCTCAAGAAAACATCACAGGTTGGCCTCACGGTTTCGAGTTTCAGAGTTGCGTGAGGTATGCAGAGATCAGACGCAGAGGCCACACGATTCAAACAATGGACACAAGAATGGACGATGAACCTCCATCACGGCTCAATTCTTGGGTTAAATTGCATGTGCCTGGGCCAACACATGTTGCCCATGAAGTTGCATGCACTCCATCAAGTATGCGTTCCCTTTTTCCAGGAACTTGGGATAAAAATATCCTTTCACACCACTTTGGAATAATAATAAATTATTATTCTCAAGGACTTAAGCCCTTAATCTTAGCCCCTCTTTCCAACCTTTCAGCCCCCTTTCCCTCACTCACCTTGTGGAAGCTTAGACGCTGAAACTCACGAATGGGGGTCATTAATCCCTTAATACAATCAGTAGAACAATCCAAGGTGCAACTACAGGTTGTGACGGAGCAAACCCAAGAGGTGTACAACACCACGCATAATTGTATGAAGATAGTAAAGTTAAGAGAAAAGCCAACAGAGAGTCTCCAGGCACACATCACTCTTTCTTCGTGGTCGATCTGCACGCAGCGATGTTTAATCTTTATTAATGTTCTGCATAATTACATATACAAAAACAGGCTCTTCGCCTATAACACTTAGGCTCTCCGGCCTAATAAACACATAAGCCCACCAGCTTATCAATACTCGGCTCACCAGCCTACAAAACATGATTACAATTCATAATATAACTGGGGCACGTCCTTGGGGTATTACAATCCCCTCGCCTTATTTTTGCACTATCCTCAGTGCAACTCTTTACACAACATCAGCAAGATTTTCAAAATCTTCAAAAAGATGCGGGTATTCTACCCACATAGCATCTTCATGCTCCCATGTCGCGTCCTCAGGACCGTACCAGGTCCACTGGACCTTTACAAGCCCTATGGCTCGATTCTAGAGCTGTTTGCTTTTCCGGTCCACTATGCTCACAGGATGCACTTGCAGGACACCTTCTTGCCCCACCTGAATCACATTCCAATCGATTACATGATTAGCATCAAGTATATATTTCTTAAGCAATGGAACATGAAACACATTATATACAGTCATGGATGCAGGTAATGCAAGCATATATGCAACTAGCCCAATCCTTTCTAGGATTTCAAATGGCCCACAAAATATGGCTGCCAACTTGGCACAGTTTCCCAGCTTCAGGTAACTTCTATTGGCTTTCACTTTCAGGAAAACATGATCGCCCACTTTAAACTCTCTGTGGGTTATGTTTTTATCAGCATAACTTTTTTGCCTGTCTTGGGCAGCCTTTAAATTCTGCTTAATTTTCAACATTTGCTCTTCCATTTCCTTGAGCAACTCTGGGCCAACTATTGCCCTATCAGCTGGATTATCTCAACTTACTGGAGTATTGCACTTTCTGCCATAAAGTGCTTCAAATCGGCTCATCTTCAACGATGCTTGATACCCATTGTTGTAGGCGAATTCTACCAAATGTAGGTAGTCTTCCCATTTCGATGGTTTGTTCATCACATACATCCTTAGCATGTCTTCTATTACTCTGTTCACCCTCTCAGTCTGCCCATCAGACTCAAAATGATAGGTTGTGCTGAAGTTTAGATTAGTTCTGAATCCTTTGAACAACCCCTTCCAGAACTTGGAGGTAAATTTCAGGTCCCTATCAAACACAATTGTCTTGGGAATACCGTGCAATCGTGTTATTTCCCTCATAAAAATATCAGCAACATCTGTTGCCTTGTGAGTAGTCTTTAACAAAATGAAATGGGCAGCTTTCGTAAGCTTGTCCACCACCACCATGATTGAATCATGTTGCTTGTCGATTCTAGGCAATCCTGTGATGAAATCCATTGTCACTACTTCCCACTTCCACTCAGGAATGGGTAAAGGCTGCAGCAACCCTGCTGGGTGCCTATGCTCAGCTTTAACCTTTTGACACTCCATACATCTAGCGATGTATTCAGCAATCTCTTTCTTCATACCTGGACAAAAGTAATGGCTCTTGACTGTTGCCACAGTTTTCTGATATTCAAGGTGCCCAGCATAAGGCACATTATGCATTTCATTCAAAATCATAAGTTTTAAGTCCTGGACATTAGGTACATAAATATTGTTCTTGTACAAAAGTGTCCTGTCAGTTTCCAGTTTATAATTTTCCACTTTCTGTGGCATCTCACCTTGCTATAGTTTTGCTACCAAATCCTTGTACTGCAAATCTGCAATTGTAGCTTCCAAAATTCTACTTTTAATATCAGTTCGGTACATGTTAATGGTTGTAGCATGTAATTCGTGTACTCTCCTGCTGAATGCATCAGCGACTTTATTCTCCTTCCCTTTGATATGCTTGATATCAAAATCGTACTCACAGAGAAACTCCAACCACCTACTCTACCTAGCATTCAAGGTTGGTTGATCAAACAAATCTTTTAGACCATTGTGGTCCGTTCTCAGTTCGAACCTCCTTCCCATGAAGTAATGCCTCCATTTCTTTAGAGCGTGAACGATGGTTGCCAACTCTAAATCATGAGTTGCATAGTTCCTTTCATGCTCTTTCAACTTTCTAGATTGATAACAAATTACGAATCCATTTTGACTGAGGACTCCTCCTAGTCCTTCTTTGCATGCATCTGTGCACACCACGAAATCTTCATTTGGGTCTACAATCCTCAGGATTGGAGCACTGGTTAATAGTTGCTTCAATTCCTGGAAGCTTCTCTCACAATCCTCTGTCCATTGAAACTTCTTCTCCTTCCTTTGTAACGAAGTGATAGGGTAAGCTATCCTTGAGAACCCTGTGATAAACCTTATGTAATAACCAGCTAGACCCATAAAGGATCTGACTTCTGTCACGTTCTTTGGCACTAACCATTCTCTGATGGCCTCAATCTTCTCAGGATCTACAGCTATCCCATCCTCTGAAATAATATGCCCCAAGTAATGGATTTGTTTTTGATAAAACGAGCATTTGCTCAACTTGGCATACAGTTGATGCTCTCTTAGCACTTGCAGCACCATCCTCAGATGTTGTTCATACTCTTCCTCCGACCTGGAATACACCAGAATGTCATCCAGGAAGACTATGACAAACTTGTCTAGATAGTCCCTAAATACACCATTCATCAGGCACATAAAAACAGTGGGTGTGTTCGACAGCCCAAACGGCACCACTGTGAACTCATAATGACCATACCTTGTTCTAAAGGCGATCTTGTTGATGTCTTCATCCTTTATCCTTACCTGGTGATATCCCGACCTGATATCTATCTTCGAAAATATCTTCGCATCCTTCAACTAATTGAAGAGGTCATCAATCCTCGATAGAGGATATTTGTTCTTTACAGTTACTTTGTTCAATTGTTTGAAATCGATACATAATCTCAACGTCCCATCCTTCTTCTTCACAAACAAGACCGGGGCACCCCAAGGTGACACACTTGGGCGTATATAGCCCTTCTTTAGAAGCTCTTCAAGCTGCAATTGCAGCTCTTTCAGCTCTGGCGTACTCATTCTGTAAGGAGCTTTTGACACTGGAGCTGCTCCAAGCATCAGGTTTACAAAGAAGTCAATATCTCTCTTCAGGGGTAGTCCGGGTACCTCCTGAAATACATCTTCAAACTCCTTTAGTACCGCATGATCTCCAATCTTTGAGACCTCATCCTTAGATGCTTCCTCCACACGGGCTGCAAATAATTGACAGCCTTTCCTGTAGCACTTCTTCAACTGCATTGCTGAGATTTCTCTAATAGCAACAGCTCTGGGAATTCTTTGGACTGTTCTTCGATTTCCTTCCTCATCCAGGCAAGTGAATGCCTTGTTACAACAGTCCAAGATGGCATGGTGCTGGTCCAACCAATCCATCCCAATTAGACAGTCATAAGAACCTAAAGGCAGAGTGTTCAATTTAGCCTTTGTGCTCATTCCATTCATGTCCACTAGACAGGACTTAACTAACTCAGTGACTTTTCTCTTGGTTCCTGTAGCCGGCTGCACTAACCAAGACTTTTCATGTTTACTTCTCGACAATTGCAAACTTTCCACCACTCTAGGATCTATATAACTATGGCTAGCCCCTGAATCAATTAAAATAGTGAAGGGATGGTTATTGATCATACCTTCCACTTTAATCATGTGTGATTGAAATTCAGCTTGCTTGTTGTCCAGGGCTGCGTAGATCCTTGGCATTCTACTGCCCATGTCCTCCATTGTTTCAGCTTGCTAAACATTATGGACAGCTCTCACTTTGCCATTTTTGTGGGGACAATCTCTGTACTTATGGTTTCCCTGACAGCCCCAACACTGAATGGGTGTCTACCTTGGCCTTTGTCCCCCTACGTCAGCCATTCTCGGCTCTCTAAACGATGGTTGTCCTTGAGGACTATTTCTAAAAAAGGGAGGTTTGTTTCCCTTCTGCCTCGGCTCTTTCTTGAACTTCTTCTGGTTATCCCAAGCCTTCTGAAAAGTAGGCTTTTCTCCTTGTTGTTCATATAAGCATTTTGCTCTTCTTATCGTTTCTTCCATAGTCTTAGGGTCATCATACTAAATCTTGTCGCCAATGGAAGGTGGCAATCCACTTAGATAACTCTGAATCTTGACAGTCTCATCGTTGATGAACGGGACATACTTCAACAATTCCAAAAATCTTCGTTCGTATTCATCAATGGTCATGCTGCCCAGCTTAAGTTCAAAGAACTCTTTCATCTTTCTGTCATAGTATCTTTTAGTCAAGTATTTCTTCTCAAAATACCTCTTGAATTCTTTCCAAGTGATATCTTTCTCTCTAATGTGTTGAACCTGCACAAGTTGATCCCACCACATGGATGCTTCTCCTTTCAATTGATACATCGCAATTCTTCCTTCTGCATGAGAGGAATAATTTTGCAGCTGGAAATATTTCCTCATGCCAAGCAACCATGTTTCGGCATCTTCCTCCTTCTTGTGTTCTCCATCAAACGTAGGAGGCTTAATCTTGTTCATTTCTCCCTTTAGTTCATCCACTCCAGACTCCTGTGCTTTCTGATAGAAGATGGGCTTGAACTACCATGTGCCCTCCTCTTGGAGCGACCTTGGGAGTGATGATGGTGTCTACCCACACTCCTTGATCTTCTTCCTTCAAAAGTTTGGTGACTCCCTGTTTTGCTTGAGTCTCTCTCCTTGTCCAACTTCTTTTCTATTCTCTCCAGACTCTTCATCAACTTTAAGTTGAATTCTCCTTGTTGTTCCTTAGCTTTCATGAGCTTTCTGCTATCTGCTCGGTGACTTTGGGCATATTTCTGCAATCTTTCAATGATTTTCATCATATGCCCTTCCTTATCTATCTCTTCCCCATGCCCATTGGAGTTCGACCCTTAAAAACTCCCAAATGAACATCCATCCCTTTAGCTTCGTTCTCTGAAATAGAAGCATTATATGTCTCTTCCATTTCTTTTGCACTCAGTGGCAATTCTATTCGGTTCTGGCACTCATTAAACTTCTGCAAACACAATGTGCAGACAACCGGAATTTGTTAGGCCATTATTCCTTAACAAATCCCACAGCATTCATAAACAAATTTGATTCAAGAAAACATTCAGTTTTCATTCTCTGTGATTCTCGTTCAATCAAGAATCCCCGCAGATTTCTTCTTTCGAAGCTCTGCTCTGCAAAGTTTTCGGGCACTAGCCCCTTTCTCTCAGTTCCCCAACCCACGCGACCATGGGTTGTGACCAAGCGCTAGATCAATAAGCGCGCACTCGGGCCTTCGGCGTTCGGCTTCGAAAGATTTCCAAGCATAACACAACAGTCACTCGGAGTTCCGAGTTACCGAACTCACGCAGTAGGGTGGATCAATGGTCCATGTCTACCCAGCATCCTACGATTGACACTTCGCTGTGGAACTTCAAGCATTTGAGTTCCGGGACTTCGAGACTTCGAAAGATTTCACATCCACACACCCCGAACCATTAATCTCCAAACACTCCCACGTCACCTTAGGTGACGTTATTACGTTACATCACTTCACGTTTTCCCAATTGCGGGGGCATGCAACGGTGGTTTGGAGTAACCCGCCTTTCATCCCGCAATTCTTCTTACGCTAACACGTAAACCCTTGGTGAAACCGCAGTTTGGATTGCGGGACCGCCTTGGATAATTGTCTTCCGTGCAACTTGGGTCCCTGCAATGTCTCCTGGCCGTTGATCTTGATGTATCGTGATCAACACCACTGTGGGTCCTCCGACCTTTAACTACGTTACGTAACCTCGGGCCCCACTAACCTTGCTCACACAAGATGCTACATGGCGGAATACTAGCAACTGATACGTGGCCCATTCAAATTGGTAACACTCGTCACGTTCCAAATGCCATCTCAATCTTCCATGGGTTCTAAACCCACTGACACGTGGCACGCATCCCATGTGTCCATGTCACCTCCAGGTGACGTCATCATGACTCACCACTTCGGTTCTTCGGGCTTCGGGAGTTTCAACTCCTCTACGCTCGCTTTTGCCCAGAGCGCTTTCTCCCGTAGTTCACGATCTACCGACACGTGTCCTCCTTCACGATCAATGGCTATGAGCAACTTCGGCACTTCGGGCTTCAGGAGTTTCAAACTCACAGCACTTGCCTCCTCTCGAAGTACTTCCACCAGAAGTACACGATCTCTTGACGTGTGTCCTTCGCAACGGACGGTTGCGATCTACTTTGGGACTTCGGGAGTTTGTCACACTCCACACTAGAAATCCTCCGAAGTGATTTTCCTTTGCCTTCCTGGACACAAATATAACGGTCAGGCTCTTTTCCTACGATCTACCGTGTAGATCTCCTTCGAAAGTTTATGCCTCAACGCATTCCACTTCTCCCGACTGCCGAACTCCGAAAGGCTTCCAGGATAACCCTCCTGCACCTTTTCCGGATCTGATGGTTGTAANCGCTCTCTCTCTGTGGTCAAATACCACGACGGCTGCGGTTTTATTCTACCGCTACTCCTCCTGAGCTTCGTAACACGGCCAAATAACCCCTTGGCACTCAAAAACATTCTAAGGTTCGAAATTGGTTCCTCCGAACACCATTTCCACTCAAAACCTTGGGTCCAAAGACCACTTATCCAGCCCATCCAAGCTCAACGTTGAGACCATGGGCTCTGATACCATATTGTAACGTCCCCGGCCATCAACCCCACTGTCGGGCAACGCTACTACGCGAAACATTCACATACATATAATATGCATTAAATCAAATTAACACATTTAACATAGAATTACTGCCATCATACAAACTTAAATAGAATTAACAACAATTCATTCATGCAACGGAATACATGATAATATTACAAGCATCACAGACATGCATTTTAACTGAAATTAAACACATAATGATACTTATCTTTGAAACTGTAGTAACCCCACCAACTACATGCAGACCTTCCACGAACCTCCCAGTCTTGGACCACGCTGCTCATCACGCTCAACAGTGGGTCAACCTCGAGCCGGGACTAAGCTCCACCCCGAGCAAGGGAATCCTAGACTAAGCTGAGGTTACAGGAAAACTGCACAGAGCAACCGGAAGGATTCTCTCCAGGAGCCTTCTTACGCCCACTACTCACGAATGCTCATTCCCCACATGCTTGTTCCACCTGGGAGTATACACCTTCACAAGCACAGTCCATCGGTGCTTCACCTCCCTCTCTGGGTCTCGGCAACAAGCCGGATCAGGAATTCTCATAGCTCCGTAGCTGGTGTTGGACTCTCTCTGGGAGAAAACCACTTCCCAGCAAACTCTCTCACCTGAAGAGAGCTGCTCACAGGCCTAACAACCTGCCTCTTCAACCACTAGCCTAACAACCCGCTTCTTCAACCAGTTTCAGCCCAATTCTCGCAAGGTGAGGATAACAGCAACACAATTCCACTCAGGAAAAACAGAAGGCAGCAACCCAAAGACAGTTCGGGTACAAACTCGGCTCTGCAAGGGCGGATAGGTTGGGCTCACAGGATACACAGGTGACACGGCTCAATCCACGGGTTTGCCACTGATTTCAGGGTGCATGACAAGGAATCCACGAAGAGGTCGAACACAGACTCAACGGTTCAGACAAAGGATGCGTCGGCTTCTCAGGAAAACATCACAAGTTGGCCTCACGGTTTCAGGTTTCAGAGCTGCATGAGGTATGCAGAGATCAGACGCAGGGGCCACACGATTCAGACAGTGGACGCAAGAATGGAGGACGAACCTCCATCACGACTCAATTCTTGGGTTAAATTGCATGTGCCTGGGCCAACACATGTTGCCCATAAAGCTGCATGCACTCCATCAAGTATGCATTCCCTTTTTCCAGGAACTTAGGATAAAAATATACCTTTCACACCACTTTGGAATAATAATAAATTATTATTCTCAAGGACTTAAGCCCCTAAGCTTAACCCCTCTTTCCAACCTTTCAGCCCCCTTTCCCTTACTCACCTTGTGGAAGCTTAGTCCCCCATCACTCTTTCTTCGTGGTCGGTCTGCACACAGCAATGTTTAATCTTTATTAATGTTCTGCATAATTACATATACAAAAACAGGCTCCTGGCCTATAACACTTGGGCTCTCCGGCCTAATAAACACATAAGCCCACCAACTTATCAATACTCGGCTCACCAGCCTACAAAACATGATTACAATTCATAATATAATTGGGGCACGTCCTTGGGGTATTACAGAGCTTGAGAAGAGTCGTTGCCCAACGTGTTGTCAACCCTTCACCTTTAGACTCTGTCACAATCGACCCCCTGGCTCGCCGCATGCATAGCTTCTCACAGGTTTTTTTCTTTGGGTCAATGGCTAAATTTTTGCAAATTTTGCCTTTGTTAGTCTCTAGTTTAGGTCCGATAGGCTCAAGATTGATAGTCTTTGGTTCAGGTCAGGGCACCCAGTTCACTGCTTGTTCCGGTTTCCACGAGAGTGGCAGAACAGGTGGCAAGTCCCCTAGTTGTATTTTGACAGTTGTCGTCTTTTTCTTCAAGTTATGTAACTATGAACAATTGTCACACCTTTGCGTTCTGGTTTCCACTTCAATGGCAGAACAGCTGGCTTGCTCTCATGTATATCTGGACACGTATGTTTTTTGCTTTTGCAAGGTAATATAATTATTTTTATTTACAAAAAAAAAAATATGCTTGAGAACTATAAAATCCTACTATAAAAGACTTCCTTGTGAATATGCTTCAAAGCTATGAAAAACCATGAAATCATTCCTTCTCCTAAGAAACCCACCATCCTTAGCATTAAAGAACTTCCTTGCACATTTGTAATCCACAAAAGCATAACATGCCACTACAACAAATTAAACATTAATGGAACAATAATAACACTTAGTTATAAGGTAAGTCTAATTTTGTATGTAGCAAATGAGGTTACCTTTTGGAATTTTTTTTATTCTATTTACTTTTGAGGAAATTTACAGTTTTCAAATTTAAAGTGTTAAATTGTTATTTCAACGAAAATGGACATTAACAAATTCATTTGTAATGAGAATAAGTTAAATTTCAAATTGTCACTATCAAAATTGTGATTTTTCATGATTGGATTCCTTGTCTACAATACTTTGTTTTCAGCAAAACAAATATTCTCTCAATATGTTGTTAGTGCTTTAAAATTATATTTTTATCTTAAAAAAAAACTTGGATGTATTTATATGCAACAGTGTTTTGATGACTACTCAATAATTTATCTACAATATAAACATTTTACAGATCACATTTATATCTAAAACATTTTATTTTTTTCCAATAAATTTTTTATTATTTTTTAAAAATCATAACCAATGGGGTAACCAATTTCCAAGCATCTATTAGAACTTATTTTTGTTCCAACAATGATGGAACTGAATTCTAAATAAATATCAGAACTTGTTTTCATTACACCAACGAACATAAAGAACTTTGATTGGCTGAAAATTTCCTTACATTCATTTATTCCTTTATTTTTAATAAAACAAATATGAAAGAGATATATGAAAAGAAAATGGAGTAACGGATCGATCAATTCCAATTACCTATGTGAAAAGGCTATTTATTAGAGAGCAAACCTATGTTAATAATCTGAATCTACAGCTCAGGAAGTTCATGACATCTTCGAAGCCATTCAGAGAGGGAGATTTCTCCAATATCTGAGTACCCAGAAGCGAAGTGATTTTTTAAGTTTAACAATTATTAATTTATAATCGGTCTTGTTTCTATAACGCATGGCAGATTTGAACACGCAGCAAAAGAACACCTTCTGTGTAATTATTATCTCGTTTTATATTAAGTAATATTTCTTGTTTTT
>JASDQU010027284.1:0-21055 GCA_032191745.1 Picea mariana
TCAACAACCCTAACTTGAAGTAATCATAAATTTGAACCTGTAATGTATAAAGATCAGAAACTGATACAAAATATTATTTGGTGTGTTTTATGCAATTCCTCCAAGTGGAACTACTTGGAACCTCTCAGAAAAGGAGTTATAGAAAAAATGGCATACCTTGCTGAATTCTGGCTTATTCTAGAGAGCGACCTTGTAGAGTGGGCCCCACACAAAATATTTGATGAAATGATCTAAAAATGCTACAAAGAATACTAAATATGGTACCCTAACCAACACATTTTGTCTCGCTGAATTTGAATCTTTTATGAAGAATTTATGACGTTTTTACCCGAAACACCTGATTTTGACTAGTTTCAGGACTGGCCACAAAACCTATTTTCCACAGAGTGTAACTCCAAAAATACAACGACCCACAAGCTGAATTTTTAACCACTGATAATTGGATATTTTGTCTCACATGCATAGAAATTTTAAGATCTGAATCATTATAGAAAAAAATTTATAGTGAAAATGGTGAGATGACCTAAAAATAACATACCTTAGAAAGCACCATCAAAAGAATTTATCCTTCCTTGCATTTCGGCCTTCTTTTCTTCACTTTCCTCAGAATTCTGGCTTAGATATCATTTTTATACCTCATAAACATATATATATTCAATATACTCAAGTGTGATTTAAATGAGAGATCCTTTCTTCTTATTTATACTCTCCAAGTAGCTTCCTTAAAAACATCTTCTAGGTCACTTGGCCCCACTTTCCTTATTTTATGGTTGAGTCCACTTCTAATTTCTCCATTAAAAATATTATTGAAACAATTTATTTTGTATTCACTTTGAATTATAATACACTCATCACTTCACTTTATTATTTACCTTTTAAAATATCTTAAACCACTTTTATTACTTTGACCTTTTGGGGCTTCTAGATGACATATGAGGGTCCTCCAACTTCATAAGGCCATAACTCTCAAACCGTGAGGAGTTATGTGACATTCTACATACCACTAAAAATGGCATGACATTTACTATCCATATAGAATAGTATTATCTGAAAATATATCATAATTCATACCGTTACCCATCAAACAAACTTGGGTCCATTACCCAAACCTGGGGTCTCCAACTTCTCATGGCCATAACTCTCTAACCGTGAGTAATTATGTGACATTCCACATACCACCAGAAATGACATGACAAGAACTATCCATCTATGATATGTTTCTTAACAAATTCACTTTCCTTCATTTCATTATTCCACAATTAAGCATGTATTCTCTTACTCCACAAAGCGTCTTCCCGTGAGGGCTTTCACCATAAGGGGGCCACTTTGGAGTTCNAAAACAATAATGAGTCATATTTACATCAAACACTATTGGGTCCATTACCCAAACCTTTGTGCTACGGGTCTTTCTTCAAGGGTTGACATCAATGACAACAAACCTTAATCAACACATATAAGTGGCACACTTTTTTGGGTGTGATAGGTGCATGGGGAATGAAAGACTATGGGATACTAGTGGCATCAAGCACCTAGGACTAAGAAATTATGTTGAGAGTCAGACCTCAACCTTCCGCTAGAAGTAGTTTTCCTTGGTGGAGTTTGAGCCCCATCTCAGGGGTGACCTGTTGCTGAAGAATTATGAGGAATAGAGTCTATGGTTGGGAGGAACATATGAGTTATGCATGTAGTTGGTGATTTTCATAAATGATAAGTGTTCTTTATGTGTTTGTCTTATTATTGTGTGCATATTTGTCTATGCTTTATATGGATGAATTATTTTATGTTGTCGCATATAATTAGTTGTTATTATTATTCTATATTATGCTACTTGTACATGTAAATATGGTGTTTTTAGCCTGTATTTGTAGTTGTGCATGAATATAACAAATGTGGATAGTCTTTCATGTTAATTTATCCTTGTGATTTTGGTTATGAGTCTTCAAGAAGAGGTTTCAATGGAAGAGTGCACAGGAAAGTAGCCTATGTGCATAGGAGGCTGGATCTCACGTGTATTTGTAGGGAATTATGTTCCATGCATAAGGAAATCAGAATTGGCACATGACACCTTGGTGGTTTTGCACACGGTTGTGTTGTCTGATCGGTATGTTGGTATGCACAGTTATTTGAGTTACGTTTGCTGCTTAAGGTTGTGTTAAAATGAGAATATTGCTTCTGTTGTGATAAATTGTGTGGCGCAACTCAAGTGTGGACTTAGGATGTTACCTCAATTGATGTTGCATGGACTTGTGTTTAGAGTGGAATTTGCACAGTGAAATCTTAGAGTAACTTTTCTCAATAGTATGTTGGGGATTTTACATTTTGGTTAAATCGGAGCTACTAAAGTTGTGGTCTGTGTGATGTGGCCCAACTTAGGGTCATTGGGGATGTTACATTATGGTATTATACCAATTGGTTCAACAATGGAATTGTATGGGCCAAACATTAGCATGAAATAGAAGTGTGTGTTAAGTATTGGTGTTGCGCAGTGCAGAGTTTAGTTTGCACATAAACTATTGGTGCACAATATAGAGTTGTGATGAATGGAAAAACAATGATGCGGGTGTGCACACTAGAGTTTGGGAGGTTAAAAACATCTAAGAAGTATGAAGAAAGGATTCTGACAAGATGGTGCAAAGTTTTCATGTAGTTTTTGCATGAAATCATCTAACAAACCTCAATTTTCTGCACATTTTGCAAAATTATTAGTGATTAGAGTAGGAAATAATCAATGCAAAAGGTTAAAATCATGGAAGATGCACATAGGACTTACAGTCATGATGATGAATTTGTATATATGTACTTTAGTTTGGGTTTTTATGGTACATAATCCAAGGGAGAGTGCATGAACTTGGTAGAAACCATAAAGGGGATGCAAAAATATGTTCAGAGCTATAAGGCTAATAACAAAAGGCTTATGAGAGCCAAGGAGGAGAAAGATGAATTCAATGTCAAATTGATGCAGAGCTTGGATCAAATAGAAAACAATATGGATAAGGATACAAATACGAGTAGATCAAGAAGTCATGGGTCTCATGATGAGAAAAGAAGTGTTGGTAAGCATTCTTTCAGGAGAGCATGTAGTAGCTCAAGTCCATCTCCTGTCAAAAATCATAAGAAAAGGACTATGGTGGATGAAATGTAGAGAGAAATGAATAAGATCAAGCCCCATACCTTTTATGGTGACCACAAATAGGATGAATATGCAGAGACCTAGTTGTTGGGTATGAGGAAGTACTTTGAACTGCACAATTATTCTGTGCGGGAAGAAGGGAGAATTGTTATTTATCGGCTCAAGGGGAAAGAATCAATGTGGAGGGATCAATATGTACAGGTGCAATACATTGATGAGAATAATTAGGTTACTTGGAGGGAGTTCAAGAGGTATTTCCAAAATAAATATTTAACCCAACACTATTATGATAGGAAAATGAAGGAATTCTTCAAACTCAAGCTAGGGAGCATGATAATAGACTATAATGAAATAAAATTCTTAGATCTATTGAATTATGTTGCATTCATCAAGGATGAACAAGTGAAAATTCATAGGTACTTGAGTGGGTTTCCCTTATTTATCAGTGAAAAGATATAGTATGATGACCCTAAGACACTGGAAGAAACCATAGGGCATCCTAAGTGTCTTTATCAACAACAAAGGGGAAGATCGAATTTCCAAAAGGATTGGGAAGACAAGATGAAAAGTAAGGTGGAACAGATGAAGAATGGAGCTAAGCCACCATTTTTTAGAAATATTGTGCAAGGATATTCAACCCTCCAGGAGCCCAAAATGTCCGAAACAGTGGGACAAAAGTCATGGAAACAACATATGCAGTGTTCGGGTTGTGGACGAAATCATATGTGTAGAGATTTCCCTCAAAGAGGTGATAAAGAGAGGACTGCGCACAATGTACAAAAGGTTGTGAAAATGGAGGACATGGGTAGAAATGTGTCAAGGATTTATGTTGTGCTAGATAATTGACTCATGAGCTAGTCATAGTTATCTAGATCCTAAGATGGTGGAAAGATTCCATTTTCCAAGAAGCAAGCTTGGAAAAATTTGGTTGGTGAAGTTAGCTACAGAAGAAAAAAGGAAAATTAATGAGATGGTTAAGGCATGTCCAATGGAGATGAATGGATTGTTGTTGGCATAGGGGCAGACCCAGGGTTCAACGCTCAAGAGCACACCAACAAAACCCTAACTACCAGCCCTTTTGGCAACACCTGCGAAGCAGATGAAGTCTCACCCGAGGTAGAGGTAGGGGTGGTTGTAGGACTCAGATGTCTAAAACCTTAGCTGGGACATAGATCTATGATTTTATGGCTTAGCAATTACCTAGCATAGATTATCCATTAATATTTAACCCTTATGATACTTCGCAGATAGCATAGAGCATCGCAATATGCACTTAAATATAATATGGTCCAGCACTTAGCCACGGAAAGATAGATTAGACTCAGCAAATCAAGCACTAAGCATATTATATATTAGATCTAACATTCATTCATATCTCATAAGAACAAATCATGATTAGATCTATCTAAACACATCAAGACATTTAGTAAGGAAGAGACATCTCATCAGATCGAAGCACATAGCACAACACACAAAGTTACTTTGGTTCACCCCCACCATGGGGCTATGTCCACAAAGTCTTATTCTTTATTATCTCGGTCAAGAAGTTACAACACATAGCTTCAATAATCCTTACTTCACATAGGACAGAAGATCTACGCAGCTCGCTAGATCCTTCTTCCTTGCACTTCAGTACAAAACTACAACAACTTGCACTGAGCTCTACAAGCTTCTTACAATCATGCACAAAGCACTTACAATATACATCCGATCACACAGATCTAGTTACTAGCACTAAGCCTTCAGCTATACATCACATAGATGTACTACCGTCCTCTACTTACATTGCCTAAGTATCTATTTATAAATTACAAAAATGGGCCTAAGTGTGGGTAAACCCATGGGCCGACATCCCTTTTCTGTTACATTAACCCAAAACCCTAAAGGGACCTAAAAATAAGTCTATCTCCCTTAATTTCCACTTCGCATTGTGATCCATCTTTGACAAGTTGTCAAAGTCCCAAAAATGGTCAAATATGACCAAGTGTTCTTCAAAACTTGGTCAAGGGCCAACAGGCCCCCAACACTCACCTGTGACATGTCCCGAGTCACTCTAGCCTAATCAATTCCACCTCGAATTCCTCGATCTTGGATTGAGCTTCTTCGACATGCTGCAGCACAACAACCACTTGCTCAGTGAATTCCTGGATCACTATGTTGTTTACTGGCCCTTCCATGCGTTGTTCTACAAACCTATTCATTCTTTCGACTGGGGTTAAGGCCTTCATCTGCACCTGTATTGTATCTATGTGTTGCGTTGCTTCTTGGAGTTGTACATCCAATGCCTGCAACTATGGATTCTCTACGAGGTTCTCACGAGTTTGGGTGCTTCTAGCACACAACTGTCTGTATTCCAAGGCAAAGGTTTTTAATTGGTCGACTGTGCTATGGGCAGTTGCTTCCCGTAGATCTCTTATTTCTTGAGGAGTCTCGGGCATGGTACAAAGTTCCATATCTACGATGTGCTACTGAATTTGTTGGATTACTTCTTCGAGTTGTGTCACCTGTTGTGGAACACGTTCTTCAATATTTACTTTTATGACCGTCACAGAGAGAAGTGCTTTGTGAACCCTTTCTTGTATTTCAAGTTGCTCTGCTAGCAATTGTTCTTTTTACTCATCCCACTTCGCTTTCAGGGCAAGAATTTCCCTTTCTTCCTTACTCTCTTGTTCTATAAGTGCGCTTTTTACTTGTGTCAAACCCTGGGTGGCTTGTGTTGTGTCTTCCTGAGCTCGTCAAAGGCGAGCTTCAACTTTACCGATGATCTGGTGTAATTGGGTGGGCTCATCACCTATTCCTGCTATTTCAACTATCAAGGGAGAAGTATAAGTTGTTCAGCTGGACTCGAGTACCTGCTACATTTCTTGGAGTTCACCCTTGCTTCAGATAAAGAGCTCCTCCTGCTTCACTTCTTGTCTTTCTGCGATCTCTTGTGAAGCATCATTCAATGTAACGGTTAGGAAGTCGAAGTTGTCTGGTGTGAGGGTAGTCTTAAACGTAGTCCGGGTGGACTTAGCTTTCTTTTGGGATGAGGGATTTAGTGGGGTAGTCTTCCTTTTCTTGGAGGGATCCTCTTCCTCTCTAGGAGGAGTAACCTCGCCTTTGTTTTGCTTGACTTCTTTCCCACCTAGTTCTTCACCATCACCTCCCTGCATAGGTGAGATGGAATTGGTCTTCGTAGATGTGCTATGGAAATATTGAGCTTCAATATCCTTCTTAGTCTTACTTGGTCTAGGTGTATCCAGCATAGCTTCAGAGATTTCCACATTGGACATTTATGCGGGGTCCGCTAGGACAAGGAGGTTTGCCGACCATTCCTTGGTAATTTGCTCCAAGTCTTCTTCTGTCAACTTGTAGTATGATTGGAGCTGTTGTTTTTGTTCATCAGCGCACATTGTGATATAGGTGAAATGGCGGTGTGCGTTGAATTTTATCAAAGGTCTAAACCTATAAAGTGTGTTTGGAGTGATGCATGGTGTGGACTGGATTGCCTTCTTCAATTGGTTGTAATAGGCATGGAAGATGGCATTGGACTGCCACTGCTTGTTCATGTCGTTGGAGTACCATAGCGTATAGAACTTCGAGGCTAGTGGTTCGAAAGGTTGGATCTCCAGAAAAGTGGCACCTTCTGGTAGCTCCCAAGCGATGAAATCAATTAGTATGAGCAACCAACTAAATTGGAATTCGTACCCTTGGTCTTGTGCTTCTCTGCAATCAAACTCTAACTGGTTTACAAGATACATTGGCCAGTTCATCTATAGTCCCTCGGCGCACTTCTCTGTGAGGTCAACTACAAATCCAGTCACTTGTGTTGGTCTATTCTTTCAAACTAGCTTTCCTGCAATCAGCTGATAGGCAATGCATACTGCGGCACTCTGGATAAAGGCTACCTTGTAGCCTCGCGTGCCCTTCTCAACATCACCATAATTTTCTTTTATCCACTGTGAGAGTGCTCGGTCTGAGGTATTTCTTGGGTAAAATTCCTATGGGTCAAGGCCTTGCATGCTAATTCCTTTGATCCGATTGATCAAGGTTGGATCTACAGTGATGCGGCGGTCCAGCCATAAATATCCTTCGTGGTAGCAGGACAACAACAACTTGATGCATGCGTTGACTTCTTGGTGTCTTCCAAAGTGCGGGATCTTCATTACATTAAGCAATGTGGACTGTGCAAGGTTCTGGGTCCATGACTGCAGGAAAATCTTAGAATTCTTACCTTTGGTTTTGGTTAAGTACTTATGCGAAGCTAACATGCTGTAAGCTTTATGATCTCGAAGGTTAAAATCACTGAATTTTAGTGTTGCGAGCTTATCTTGATTAGCACAGACTACGCACATCCCTTTCAAAAGGTACGCAGTGATCAAGGCATACTCGAAGTCTTGAGGTACACTGTCACAGTTGATGGCACCGCTTAGAGGTGGTAAGTAAGTCAGTAGAATGCATGGGATAAGCTTGGCATTTGTGATGTCATCCTTGTGCTTAGTTCTTCTTTCTACACTGGCTCGAGATGTCCCTGCTCTAGCAGTTGATGGGGAGGCCTGTACTCCTGTCGTGGATGATTCTTGGACACCAGTGGACATTCTTCTTTCCAACATGACTCTCTCAGTCATTAAGTCAATCAAAACTTCTTCAACTACTTTCTCAGTAGCGCTGAACTCGTCTGACATACAATCTTTGGTCGACTAGCTCGGGTGTGAAAATGAATTCAAATACTACAATGAATAGTATGGAAGCAAGGCAATGATCACAAGGTGAATTAATCTCAATTTTCGGGCTCAAATTCGCATTTAGAAAAAAGTATTTTCGGTGCGTGGTGCGACGAACTAAGTAGGGAAACTTAGCAATGGTCTGCTTACAATGGTTATGAGGCTGCATTAACTAATGTTCTGGCCATATGGTGCGGTCTAACGGTCTAGTGGTGAGCCATAAAAGCATTCCGACATGTTCAAAGAAATAGTTGAACGTTTATATTAGCTTTCGATGGCTATATTGCTTTTCCATGGCGAAGTGCCATAGGTTCTTGTTCTGATATCCCAGCAAAGCTCGATTCCTGTGATATTTCCTTATGCTAAATTTCCTCTGGAGCCTTCTATAATTTTTTGATCTTGGATTTCTTCTTTCTTAGATTCCTATCCTTTTTCCCAATGAGATGCGTCTGGGTCATCCTTTTTCTATTCTCATTCTTATCTTCTCTTCTCAGAGACACTTCGCGATGATGAGATTATTTTTTCAAATCGAAGGGTAATACTCCTTCATCATACAGATTAGGTATCTAGGTCTTCTATGGTTCCTCTAATGCTCTTATAACTTTGATATCCAATTCCCTGGTGTTCAATAGCTGAGGTCTGTCCTCTTGTTCTTCCATCAAGTGGGAGATCCTTCTAGTCATAAATTCCATGAGTTATTGCTTCTTCTGTTCTAGAGCTTCCTTTTTGTCTTTTCTCTGGATCTCATCTTTTTCAATCCAGATCTTGCCTAACAAAGCTAGAAATGGGGCATGGTTCCCAATAAATTTAATAACTTTGAATTCTTCCTCTGTCAAAGCTCCATGGGTGTTCATTGCTATCTGGGTAATCCTGCCACATAGGGTTACCATTTTTCCTTTAAATAATCCGATGGTTCCTAGTGAAGGAACCATAGAAGGCCTTCCTAGGGTTTTCCAAGTACTTTTTGTCATAATGTTCATCTTTGTTCCCTCATCCAGGGCACAGTCAATGTCGAAGTCTCCTATTCTTACTTCGATTTTCTCCTTTTCTTTGAAGATCTCTGACAAACTAGCATCTTTATGTTCATCCAGGGTTTCTTTCATTTTTAGTAACATAATCTCGGATTCTTTATGGGGTTCTTATATAATCTTAGTCTCTTGATCTCCTACAGAGTTTGATTGTTCCATATTCATCTTTTTAAGTCTAGCAATCATTCTAGGGCAATCCAGTACTTCATGGTCCATAGCCTTACAATAGAGGCAACTAGGGTTTCCCCCAGAGAATTCGTTAGCAAGATGTCCTGGTCTTCTGCAACTGTAACAAAGAGTCAATCATCTCTTTCTCTTCAATGATCCCCAACTCTTTTTGTATTGCGCACTAGGATTATAATGGCTAGCCTGCAAAAATTTCTTTCCAGGATCCTACATCCATTTGTTAGTCCAAAAATTCTTTCTATGCATAGGTATAACATATCTTTCACTATTCTTATCAGATTTATTCATATCAAACTTTCTTTTATCTAAAAATGCCCTAGTTTTCAAGCTAGGACAAAATCTATCAAGCATACCTAAATCCATACTTTAGGAATAAAAAATTTCACTTATTTTCTTTCACGGGGCACAAAGATTTCAAATCTAAAACTTGAACTATTCTTACCTTTATTAGAGCACAAAGCTTACAGATCTTACCTCTTTTATGCACATCTTACCTCTTTCTTTCAGAGATTTCCACTTTTACTTTTCTTAGAGCATAGGGCATTCAGATCTCACTTCTTTTCTTTAGATATGATCTTCCTTTCTTTAGATCTGACCTTATTCCTGGTACAAAGCTTCACAAGTCGAGTAAAAAGTTGCGCAGTAGGGCAACGGATCTATGCACAGAGCTTATTTTGCACAAAGCTTCTTCTTATTTAGTTCCTAGCAATCACAGTTTCAGGGGTAGGAAATGGAACCATTTGTTGGCACAGGGGTAGACTCAGGGTTCAACGCTCAAGAGTGCACCAACAAAACCCTAACTACCGGCCCTTTCGGAAACACCTGCGAAGCAGATGAAGTCTCACCCAAGGTAGAGGTAGGAGAGGTTGCAGAACTCAGATGTCTACAACCTTAGTTGTGACACAGATCTATGATTATATCACATACAAATTACCTAGCATAGATTATCCATCAATATTTAACCCTTATGATACTTCACAGATAGCACAGAGCATCGCAGTACGCACTTAGATCTAAGATGCTCCAACACTTAGCCACATAAAGATAGATTAGACTCGGCAGATCAAGCACTAAGAATCTTATATATCATATCTAACATTCATTCATATCTCATAAGAACAAAGCATGATTAGATCTATCTAAACACATCAAGGCATTTAGCAAGGAAGATACATCTCATCATATCGAAGCACATAGCACAACACACAAAGTTACCATGGTTCACCCCCACCCTGGGGCTACGTCCACAAAGTCTTCTTCTTTATTATCTCGGTCAAGCAGTTACAGCACAGAGCTTCAATAATCCTTACTTTGCATAGGACAGAAGATCTGCGTAGCTCGCTAGATCCTTCTTCCTTTCACTTCAGTACAAAACTACAACAACTTGCACTGAGCTCTGCAAGCTTCTTACAATCATGCACATAGCACTTACAATATACATCCGATCACACAGATCTAGTTACTAGCACTAAGCCTTCAGCTATACATCACATAGATGTACTACCATATTCTACTTACATTTTCTAAGTATCTGTTTATAGATTACAAAAATGGTCCAAAGTGTGGGTAAACCCATTGGCCGACATCCCTTTCCCGTTACATTAACCCAAAACCCTAAAGGGACCCAAAAATAGGTCTAGCTCCCTTAATTTCTTCTTTGTGCTGTGATCCATCTTTGACAAGTTGTCTAAGTCCCAAATATGGTCAAATATGGCCAAGTGTTCTTCAAAACTTGGTCAAGGGTCAACAGGCCCCCAACAGTCACCTGTGACTCGTCCCGAGTCACTCTGGCCTGATCAATTCCACCTCGAATGCCTCAAGCTTGGCTTGAGCTTCTTCAACCTGCTACAATGTGACAGCCTCTTGCTTAGTGAATTCCTGGATCAGTGTGTCGTTTACTAGCCCTTCCATGTGTTGTTCTACAAACCTCTTAATTCTTTTGACTGGGGTCAAGGCCTTCATCTATGGCTGTAGCATATCTGCGTGTTGCGTTCCTTCTTGGAGTTTTACATCCAATGCCTGCAACTCTGTATTCTTTGCAAGGTTCACAAGAGTTTGGGCGCTTCTAGCGCACAACTGTTTGTATTCCAAGGCAAAGGTTTTTAATCGGTTGACTGCGCTACAGGCAGTTGCCTCCCGTAGATCTCTTATTTCTTGAGGAGTCTTGGGCATGGTACGAAGTTCCAGATCTACGATGCGTTGATGAAATTTTTGGATTACTTACTCGAGTTGTGTCACCTTCTGTGGAACACGTTCTTCAGTCTTTACTTCTATGACTGTCACAGAGTGAAGTGCTTTGTGAGCCCTTTCTTGTATTTCAAGTTGCTCTGCTAGAAACTTTGCTTTTTCCTCATCCCACTTCGCTTTCAGAGCAAGCATTTCCCATTCTGCCTTACTCTATTGTTCTAGAAGTACGCTTTGTACTTGTGTCAAATCCTAGGTGGCTTGTGTTGTGTCTTCCTGAGCTCATCGAAGGCGAGCTTCGACTTTATCAATGATCTGGTGTAATTGGGTGGGCTCATCACCTGTTCTTGTTGTTTGAACTGTCAAGGGAGAAGTAGAAGTTGTTCGGCTTGACTGGAGTACCTGCTGCATTTCTTGGATTTCACCCTTGATTCGGTGAAAGAGATCCTCCTGCTTCACTTCTTGTCTTTCTATGATCTCTTGTGAAGCATCATTCAGTATAATAGTTAGGAAGTCGAAGTTGTCTGGTGTGAGGTTAGTCTTAAACGTAGTCCAGGTGGACTTAGCTTTCTTTCGTGATGAGGGATTTAGTGGGGTAGTCTTCCTTTTCTTGGAGGGATGCTCCTCCTCTCTAGGCGGAGTAACCTTGCCTTTGTTTTGCTCGACTTTTGTCCCACCTAGTTCTTCACGATCACCTCCCTGCACAGGTGAGATTGAAGTGGTCTTCGTAGATATGCTATGGACATCTTGAGATTTAGTATCCTTCTTAGTTTTACTTGGTCCAGGTGTATCCAGCATAGCTTCAGGGCTTTCCACATCAGACATTTCTGCGAGGTCCACTGGGACAAAGACGTCCACTGACCATTCCTTTGTAATCTTCTCCAAGTCTTCTTCTGTCAACTTGTAGTATGATTGGAGTTGTTGTTTGTGTTTATCAGCACACGCTGTGATATAGGTGAAATGGCGGTCCGCGCTAAATTTTATCAAAGGTCTAAACTTATGAAGTGTGTTTGGAGTGATGCGTAGTGTGGACTAGATTGCCTTCTTCAATTGGTTGTAATAGGCATGGAAGACGACATTGGACTGCCACTGCTTGTTCATGTCGTTGGAGTACCATAACGTACAAAAATTCACGACTAGTGGTTCGAAAGGATCGATCTCTGGAAAAGTGGCACCTTCTGGTAGCTCCCAAGTGATGAAAGAAATTAGTATGAGCAACCAACTAAAGTGGAACTCGTACCCTTGGTCTTGCACTTCTATGCAATCGAGATCTAACTGGTTTACAAGATACTATGCCCAGTTCATATGTAGTCCCTCGGTGCACTTCCCTGCGAGGTCAACTACAAATCTAGTCACTTGTGTTGATTTGTTCTTGTGAACTAGCTTTCCTGCGATCAGCTGACAGGCAAGGCGTACTGCACCACTTTGGATAGAAGTTACCTTGTAGCATCGCATGCCCTTCTCAAAATCACCATAATTTTCTTTTATCCTCTATGCGAGTTCTCAGTCTGAGGTCTTTCCTGGGTAAAAGTCCTGTGGGTCAGGGCCTTTCATGCTAAGTCCTGTGATCCGATTGATCAAGGTCAGATCTACAGTGATGCGGTAGTCCATCCATAAATATCCTCTGTGGTAGCAGGACAACAACAACTTGATGCATGCATTGACTTCCTGGTGTCTGCCGAAGTGCAAGATCTTCATTAAATTAAGCAATGTGGACTGTGTGAGGTTCCGGGTCCTTGACTGTGGTACAATCTTAGAATTCTTTCCTTTGGTTTTTGTTAAGTACTTATGCGGAGCTAACATGCTGTAAGCTTTATGATCTCCAAGGTTAAAATCACTGAATTTTAGTGCTGCGAGCTTATCTTGATCAACATAGACTACACGCACCCCTTTCGGAAGGTACGCAGTGATCAAGGTGTACTCAAAGTCTTGAGGTACATTGTCACAGTTGATGGCACTTCTTAGAGGTGGTAAGTAAGTTGGTATAATGTGTGGGATAAGCTTGGCATTTGTGATGTCATCCTTGTGCTTAGTTCTTCTTTCTGTGCCGGCTCGATATGTCCCTACTCTAGCAGTTGATGGGGAGGCCTGTACTCCTATCATGGATGATGCTTGGATGCCGGTGGACATTCTTCCTTCCGACATGACTCTCTCAGTCATTAAGTCAATCAAAACTTCTTCAACTACTTTCTCAGCAGTGCTGAACTCGTCCGACATACAAGCTTGGGTCGACTAGCTCAGGTTTGAAAATGAATTCAGAGACTACAATGAACAATATGGAAGCAAGGCAATGATCACAGGGTGAATTAATCTCAAGTTTCGGGCTCAAATTCTCATTTAGAAAAAAGTATTTTCAGTGCGTGGCGTGACAGACTAAGTAGGGAAACTTAGCAATGGTCTTCTTACAATGGTTATGAGGCTACATTAACTGATGTTTTGTCTATATGGTGCAGTCTAACGATCTAGTGGCAAGCCATAAAAGCATTCCGACCCGTTCGGAGTAGCAATTGAATGGTTATATTGGCTTCCAACGGCTATATTTCTTTGACATGGCGAAGTGCCATAGGTCGTTGTTCTAATATCTCGACGAAGCTCGATTCCTATGATTTTTCCTTCTGTGAAGTTTCCTCTGGAGTCTTCTGTAATTTTTCGATCTTGGCTTTCTTCTTTCTTAGATTCCTAGCCTTTTTCCCAGTGAGCTGTGTCTCGGTCATCCTTTTTCCATTATGATTCTTGTCTTCTCTTATCATAGACACTTCGCGATGCTGAGATTCTTTTTTCAGATCCAAGGGTAATACTCCTTCATCATACGTATTAGGTATCTCGATCTTCTATGGTTCCTCTAATGCTCTTATAAATTTGATATCCAATTCCCTGGTGTTCAATATCTTAGGTTTTTCCTCTTGTTCTTCCATCAAGTAGGAGATCCTTCTAGTCATAAATTCCATGAGTTCTTGCTTCTTCTGTTCTAGAGCTTCTTTTTCTTCTTTTCTTCGGATCTCATCTTTTTCAATCTAGATATTGCCTAACAAAGATGTAAATGGGGCATGGTTCCCAATAAATTTAACAACTTCGAATTCTTCCTCTGTTGAAGCTCCATGGGTGTTCATAGCTATTCGGGTAATCCTGCCACATAGGGTTACCATTTTTCCTTTAAATAATCCGATGGTTCCTATTGAAGGAACCATAACAGGCCTTCCTAGGGTTTCCCAAGTACTTTTTGTCATAATGTTCATCAGTGTTCCCTCATCCGGGGCACATTCAATGTCATCTTTATGTTCATCTAGGGTTTCTTTCATTTTTAGTAACATAATCTATGATTCTTTTTTGGGGTTCTTCTATAATATTAGTCTCTTGATCTCCTTTAGAGTTTGATTGTTCCATATTCATCTTTTTAAGTCTAGCAATCATTCTAGGGCAATCCATTACTTCATGGTCCACAGTCTTACAACATAGGAAACTAGGGTTTCCCCCAAGGCATTCCTTAGAAATATGTCCTAGTCTTCTACAACTATAACAAAGAGTCAATCCTCTCTTTCTCTTCAATGATCCCCAACTCTTTTTGTACTTCATGCTGGGATTATAATGGCTAGCCTGCAAAAATTTCTTTCTATGATCCTGCATCCATTTGTTAGTCCAAAAATTCTTTCTATGCATAGGTATAACATATCTTTCACTATTCTTATCAGATTATTTCATATCAAACTTTCTTTTATCAAACAATGCCCTAGTTTTCAAGCTAGGACAA
Organism: Picea mariana; assembly: GCA_032191745.1. Taxonomy (NCBI): domain Eukaryota; kingdom Viridiplantae; phylum Streptophyta; class Pinopsida; order Pinales; family Pinaceae; genus Picea; species Picea mariana. The sequence continues at coordinate 14,983 of JASDQU010027284.1, forward strand.
AATCTGTCAAGCATACCTAAATCCATATTTTAGAAATACAAATTTTCACTTATTTGCTTCCATGGGGCACAAGGCTTTCATATCTAAAACTTGAACTATTCTTACATTTATTAGAGCACAGAGCTTACAGATCTTACCTCTTTTCTGCAGATCTGACCTCTTTCTTTTAGAAATTTCCACTTTTACTTTTCTTAGAGCGCAAAGCATTCAAATCTCACTTCTTTTCTTCATATTTGATCTTCCTTTCTTCAAATCTAACCATATTCCTGGTACAAAGCTTCACAGGTCGAGTAAAAAGTTGCGCACTAGGGAAAAGGATCTACGCACAGAGCTTATTTTTCACAAAGATTCTTCTTCTTTAGTTCCCAACAATCATATTTTCAGGTTCTGGAAACAGAACCATTTGTTGGCACAGGGGAAGACCCAGGGTTCAACGCTCAAGAGCGCACCAACAAAACCCTAACTACCAACCCTTTCAGCAACACCTGCAAAGAAAGTGAAGTCTCACCCGAGGTGGAGGTAGGGGTGGTTGTAGAACTTAGATGTCTACAACCTTAGCTGAGACACAAATCTATGATTATATCGCTTAGCAATTAACTAGCATAGATTATCCATCAATATTTAACCCTTATGATACTTCGCAAATAGCACAGAGCATCGAAGTATGCACTTATATCTAAGATGGTCGAGCACTTAGCCATAGAAAGATAGATTAGACTCAGTAGATAAAGCACTAAGCATCTTATATATCAGATCTAACATTCATTCATATCTCATAAGCACAAAGCATGATTAGATCTATCTAAACACATCAAGGCATTTAGCAAGGAAGAGACATCTCATCAGATCGAAGCACATAGCACAACACACAAAGCTATCGTGGTTCACCCCCACCCTGGGGCTACGTCCACAAAGTCTTATTCTTTATTATCTCAGTCAAGCAGTTACATCACAGAGCTTCAATAATCCTCACTTTGCACAGGATAGAAGATTTGCGCAACTCGCTAGATCCTTCTTCCTTGCACTTCAGTACAAAACTACAACAACTTGCACTGAGCTCTGCAAGCTTCTTACAATCATACACAAAGCATTTACAATATACATCCGATCACACATATCTAGTTACTAGCACTAAGCCTTCAGCTATACATCACATAGATGTACTACCATCCTCTACTTACATTGCCTAAGTATCTATTTATAGATTACAAAAATGGGCCTAAGCATGGGTAAACCCATGGGCCAACATCCCTTTCCTATTACATTAACCCAAAACCCTAAAGGGACCCAAAAATAGGTCTAGCTCCCTTAATTTCCACTTCATGCTATGCTCCATCTTTGACAAGCTGTCGAAGTCCCCAAAAAGGTAAAATATGACCAAGTGTTCTTCAAAATTTGGCCAAGGGCCAACATGCCCCCAACGGTCACATGTGACTCACTCAAGTCACTCTGGCCTAATCAATTCTGCCTCGAATGACTCGAGATTGGATCGAGCTTCTTCGACCTGATGCAGCACGATAGCCTCTTGCTCAATGAATTCCTAGATCATTGTGTCGTTTACTGGCCCTTCCATGCGTTGTTCTACAAACCTCTTCCTTCTTTCGATTGGGGTCAAGGCCTTCATCTACGCCTGTAGCGTATCTATGTGATGCATTGCTTCTTGGAGTTGTACCTCCAATGCCTACAACTCTAGATTCTTTGCGAAGTTCTCAAGAGTTTGGGCTCTTCTAGTGCACAATTGTTTGTATTCCAAGGAAAAGTTTTTTAATCGGTCGACTGCGCTATGGGCAGTTGCTTCCCATAGATATCTTGTTTCTTGAGGAGTCTCGAGCACGGTACGAAGTTCTAGATCTGTGATGTGCTGCTGAAGTTGTTGGATTACTTCTTCGAGTTGTGTCACCTGTTGCGGAACACGTTCTACAATCTTTACTTCTATGACTGTCATAGAGCGAAGTGCTTTGTGAACCCTTTCGTGTATTTCAAGTTGCTCTACTAGAAACTGTGCTTTTTCCTCATCCCACATCGATTTCAGGGCAAGTATTTCCCATTTTTCCTTACTCTATTGTTCTAGAAGTGCGCTCTTTACTTGTGTCAAATCCTGGGTGGCTTGTGATGTGTCTTCCTAAGCTCGTCGAAGGCGATCTTCGACTTTATCAACAATCTAGTGTAATTGGGTGGGCTCATCACCCATTCCTATTGTTTCAACTATTAAGGGAGAAGTAGAAGTTGTTCAGATGGACTGGAGTACTAGCTGCATTTCTTGGAGTTCACCCTTGATTCGGCTAAAGAGATCCTCCTGCTTCGCTTCTTGTATTTCTATGATCTCTTGTGAAGCATCATTCAGTGTAACAGTTAGGAAGTCTAAGTCGTCTGGTGTGAGGGTAGTCTTAAACATAATCTGGTTGGACTTAGATTTATTTTGGGATGAGGGCTTTAGTGGGGTAGTCTTCCTTTTCTTGGAGGGATCCTCCTCCTCTCTAGGCATATTAACCTCGCCTTTGTTTTGCTCGACTTTTGTCCCACCTAGTTCTTCACCATCACCTCCCTATGAAGGTGAGATTGAAGTGGCCTTCGTAGATGTGCTATGGACATCTTGAGCTTTAGTATCCTTCTTAGTATTACTTGGTCTAGGTGTATCCATCATAGCTTTAGGGCTTTCCACATCGGACATTTCTGCGGGGTTTGTTGGGACAAGGAGGTCCGTCGACCATTCCTTGGTAATCTAATCCAAGTCTTCTTCTATCAACTTGTAGTATGATTGGAGCTGCTATTTGTGTTCATTAGCGCGCGCTGTTATATAGGTGAAATGGCTGTCCACACTGAATTTTATCAAAGGTCTAAACTTATGAAGTGTGTTTGGAATGATACACGGTGTGGACTAGATTTCCTTCTTCAATTGGTTGTAATAGGCGTGGAAGATGGCATTGGACTGCCACTGTTTGTTCATGTTATTGGAGTACCATAGCGTACAGAAATTCGTGGCCAGTGGTTCGAAAGGTTCAATCTCTGGAAAAGTGGCACCTTCTGGTAGCTCCCAAGCGATGAAAGCAATTAGTATGAGCAACCAACTGAAGTGGAACTCATACACTTGGTCTTGCGCTTCTCTGCAATCGAGCTCTAACTGGTTTACAAGATACTGCACCCAGTTCATTTGTAGTCCCTCTGCACACTTCCTTGTGAGGTCAACTACGAATCCAGTCACTTGTGTTGGTCTGTTCTTGCGAACTAGCTTGTCTGTGATCAGCTGATAGGCAAGGCGCACTACGCCACTCTGGATAGAGGCTACCTTGTAGACTCACGTGCCCTTCTCAACATCACCATAATTTTCTTTTATCCGCTGTGTGAGTGCTCGGTTTGAGGTCTTTCCTGGGTAAAAGTCTTGTGGGTCAGGGCCTTGCATGCTAAGTCCCGTGATCTGATTGATCAAGTTCGGATCTACAATGATGCGGCAGTCTAGCCATAAATATCCTCTGTGGTAGCAGGACAACCGCAACTTGATGCATGCATTGACTTCCTGGTGTCTGCCGAAGTACAGGATCTTCATTACATTAATCAATGTGGACTGTGTGAGGTTCTAGTTCCATGACTGCAGGACAATCTTAGAATTCTTGCCTTTGTTTTTGGTTAAGTACTTATGCGGAGCTAACATGCTGTAAGCTTTACGATCTCCAAGGTTAAAATCACTGAATTTTAGTGCTGCAAGCTTATCCTGATCAACACAAACTATGCACACCCCTTTCAGAAGGTACGTGGTGATCAAGGCATACTTGAAGTCTCGAGGTATGTTGTCATGATTGATGTCACTGCTTAGAGGTGGTAAGTAAGTTGATAGAATGCGTGGGATAAGATTGGCATTTGCGATGTCATTCTTGTGCTTAGTTATTCTTTCTGCGCTAGCTCGAGATGTCCCTGCTTGAGTAGTTGATGGGGAGGCCTGTACTCCTGTCATTGATTATGCTTGGACACCGGTGGACATTCTTCTTTCTAACATGACTTTCTCAGTCATTAAGTCAATCAAAACTTCGCAGAAGGAAAAATCACAGGAATCGAGCTTCGTCGGGATAACATAAAACATATCATAGGAAAAGAAAACAAGGTGGATAACATACTTAGTAGGAGGGTGCATGAGATTCATGCTACAACCATTAGCATGTACCAGACAGATTTGTACAAAATAATTTTGGAAGTTTCCAAATCATATATATGCTATGTGATTATAAAAGCAACTTTACAACAAGGTATGTCACAACATAATTTGGAAGGTTGTGAGATAAGAGAGGATGGGATCCTCATTTATAGACACAGAGTCTATGTTCCAAAGGATCGAGAGTTGAAAATGATGATATTTTCAAAGCTGGATAAGGTTCCTTATGTGGTACATCTAAGTTACCAGAAAACAATTGTCACAGTCAAGAAGCAATACTATTGGCCAGGTATGAAAAAATAAATTGTTGATTTTATATTTCGATGTCTCAAATTTCAGAGGGTCAAGGTTGGGCACAAACATCCAACTGTTTTTCTACAACCATTTCCCATACTTGAGTGGAAGTGGAAATTTATACCGATGGATTTTATAACTAATTTTCCTAGGACTACATAGCAACATGATTCTATTATGGTGGTGGTGGACAAGCTTACTAAAGCTGCGCATTTTATCCCAGTGAAGTCAACACACAAGACAACCGACATTGTTGAGATATACATGCGAAAAATTGCTAAGTTGCATGGTATACCTAAGATAATTGTGTCTGATAGAGATTCCAAATTCACCTCAAAATTTTGAAAAGGTTATTCAAGGGATGTGGGAAAAATATGAATTTGAGCACAACATATCACCCTAAGTCAGATGGTCAAACTGAGAGGGTAAATCAAGTGATCAAAGACATGTTGAGATGTATGTGATGGATAAGCTATCAAAATGGGAAGACTACTTGCATTTGGTATAGTTTTCTTACAACAATCGGTATTAGACATATTTAAAGATGAGCCCATTTGAGGCACTTTATGGTAGAAAGTGCAACACGCGAGTGAGTTGGGACAACCGAGCAAATTATGTAGTAGTTGGGCCAAATTTACTTCAGGAAATGGAGGATAAGATGGTAAAGATCAAACAGAATCTAAAGGTCAGATAGAAAATTTGCATAGATAAAGGAAGAACCCATAGATCATTTAAAGTGGTTGATCACGTGTTTTTGAAAGTGAAAGAGAGATGCAGTTCCCTAAAGTTGGGAAAATGTTCTAAGTTAGCAGCACACTTTTTGGGGCCATTTGAAATCCTTGAAAGGATTGATCCTGTCACTTATATTCTTGCATTGTTTGTGTCCTTATGTATTCATAATTTTTTTCATGTGTCATTTCTTAAGAAGTACGTACTTGATGTTAATCATATTATTGATTGGAATGTGATTTAGGTGGATCTAGAAGGAAGATTTCAAGTGCGACCAATTTGTATATTGGATCGGAAAATAAAGAAACTCTAGAATCAAGTCATGGAGATAGTAAATTTCCAATGGACCTGGTATGGTCTTGAGGATGCAACCTGGGAGTGCGAGGATGCTATGCAAGCAGATTATCCTCATATATTTTATTTTATTTTTAATTTTTGTATGTACATGTGTATATGATGTACTAAGGAGAGTGCATAAATAAGGGGAAGGGAAATGTAATGTCCCTGATCTGGACCCTTTTTAATTGTACATATAGGCTAGTGAGTTGTTGGTACTAATGGTTTATGTAATGTATATATAGATTGATGAGCTGTGAACACCTGGTTTTGTTGTTGTCCTCACCTAGGTAAGTGCGTGGAGAGTTGTTATCAATATAGGGTGCACACATTTTCTATGTTCCACACACCTAGGTAAGTGTGAACATTGCACCATGTTGCGCACACTTGGATAAATGCATGGTAATGGCGAGAATGTGCACAAAGTTGAGTTATATATATATGACTGTATATGTATTGAGGCTGGCGAGCCTATGTGGGTATGAGGTTGGTGAGCATGGACGTAGATAGGTCAGAGCACCCATCCATGTAAATATAATCATGATTATTAATATAATATTGCATCGCTAT
>JASDQU010027284.1:30073-42016 GCA_032191745.1 Picea mariana
GGTACTTGAACATTTAAGTGGGGTAAAAGGAGGTTTCCCCCTCGAAGAGGCTTATTATCTGGAATTATCTCTTTTTCAAGGCTCTGAGTACTTTTTCTAAGGTTTTTCTATGCTATATTGATATTTGGTTCTTAACAGTCTATACCTTATTTTTGTTTGTGTTTAACTTTGATTCTCTTTGATCTATATAGTTTCTGAAATAGTCCTTGACAAATTTAACCTAGCCCTGAAAAAGAAAAGTGATAAGCAACTACTAATTTTCTTTGACATATATGATACACCACAAAAATATTTCATTTCATGGTTTGATCAAGCAATACAGCTGAAAAAATTAAATTAGTTTTCTTAAACGTTACATGAATGCCAATGAAAATTTAAATCAAATGAAATAACTACATATTGCATGTATGACAAATTATCAAACAATAAAAATGGACTATTTTGGAACACATGGCAATCATGATGTCTGATATCAAGATTAACAGACTTTCTATGTATTAGATTCAACTATGTTTGTCGACATAGGGAATATTTAAAACAAGCAAAGAGACTAGTTGCATGGATTTGTAAGATACATAAGTTAATTTTACAGACCATTGCATAAAAGCAAGATACTACATGAATACTTTCAACATCTTCAATAACTATTGTCAAGGCACTGCCTAGGTGGAACATGATAAATGCTATGAATTCTCCACACATGTGTTGAAAATAGACCAAGTGTTCACTGTGTGAGAAGCATAGTTGTGCAAAGGGTGTAGATATTTCCATAGAAAAACCTTTTGTCCAACCTAAAAAACGACCAAGTAAAAGCGCTTTTGATTAGCAAATTGTCCAAAGATGAATAGATCACAAAATTTAGATTTCCCCAAGGCCAATATCACGATGTGAACCCGCTAAAATCTCTTTTCCACATATATCAGTTGCACTTCCAATAGTAGTAACCATAAACAAAAACCATCAAGAAATCCACAGATAAGCATCACATTTGATTCACACTACTTCTAGATGTCTTCCCTTTCCTCCTAAATTGGAGCAAATCAATGGACCATAAATCAGTGACTTGTCTTGGAAATTATGTCACTTTTCATAATCACCGATCAAATGTTTATTGTGCCAAGAAAAAACCTATACAAAGCATAGAATATACAACTATTTGGAATGCAGACAAATCATGAAATAAAAAGTCTTTGCACATAAGCAACAACACATTGTATGTCATAATATTGACATTATGCTACCGAGAATTCATCTTTTTAGATTGGATACATTTTTTTCATATACTCTTGTGCATTCCTTCTTTGATGCATTCCACGCCCCCCTTGCATTACAATTACTCCTCCATTGAAATGTGAAATGGATCAATACATCATTTCATGGTTTTTCTAGACAACAAAGATATAGACACATTGCAATCATATCAATATGAACTAGGATATTATTTCTTGCAAAAATTGCATTAGAATCCTAACATTAAGACATATCTTTCAAAAATGCAGCTATCTACAACTTCGATTGTAAATGAAAATGAAAGAGAACTATCAACACATACATTTTTTCATACGATGAATGAAAAAATGGTCAAATAAAACTCTACAACAAACTCCAATAAAATACAACACTTGCACTATGCATAACAACTATTAAACAATAAGAAAAAAAACTAATTGCATATGGCCAAGAAACATAAGTGAATATCGCAGACAATTGGCCAAATACAAGGTAAGACATGGACACCCTGGCCTTCTTATTGCAGATACTTTGTAAATATAACTCATAGGAAAATTTGTCCACTGCTTTAGGCTATGTCCATAGCATCAAGCAACTACAAAATAAAAAATAACAATACAACTCCAGAACAACACCCTTTTTGTTTATGTTTAACTTTGATTTTTCCTGGCCTGTGTAGTCTCTAAAAATAGCCTTCAACTGAATTAAATTAATTATGAAAATGAAAAATAAGAATCAGTTTCTAATCTTCCTTGGCATATAACACGCAATGCACAAGATTTCTTACCCTCTCACATAGATTTGCAAAAGCCCAACACCACAAGTCCTGCAACTCACAACTCTCAACACTGAAAAATTGACAAGAGCTTCCTCTTTTTGAACTATAATAGAACACAAGGTGGATAAACACATTTCGCAACCCAAATACAAAGTGAACAATAGAACCTCAAACCAACACATTTTTTTTTCTGTTAACGTTTGATTGTTTTCAGCCTACATACTTTCTATAACAACCCGTGACCCACTTAAATTGTTTCTGAAAAAAATAAAACAATAATGAGCTCCCATATCTATTTCTCATATAAAACACACCAAAAAAATATTCCACTCCACCATTCCAACCATTAACAGGCTAAAAATAATTGCACTATGCATGAGGGTTTTTCCCTGTACACCTTTGATTTTTTTCATCCTACACAGTTTTTGCAACATCCCCTAGCCGTCTTAACTTGCTTATGAAAAAAACAAAATAGTAATCTGCTCCCAATTTTCTTTTGCATATACAACACACCCCAAAAAATTCCAATCCATCATTCCATCCAGTAACAGAACAGAGGTAACTGCATTATGCATGAAGCGCACAGTATCAAACAACAACCACGCAAACTAATTGCACTTGTCTCAAAATACATAAATTAATATGGCAACAAACTGGTTGAAAGCAAGATACTAGATGCACACGATTTCTTACCCTCTGCATAGATTTGTAGAGCCCAAAATTCATGTCTTGCAAGTCGTCAGTTGCAACACTTGCAACTTCAGAAGAACCTCGGCTTTTTGGCTCATAGCACTCTATATCATGATCTAATGCAAAGAACTCAACAATTACTTAGAACAAAAGAACTCAATTAAAACTACTTGCAATCCATAAAAGCTCCCGCACAAAATCATGTGATAGAGTACATAGAAATCCCTTCAAAATTTATGTATTGTACTAAAATTAAAGAAGAATAAGAAGTGAATAATCCATATATGTTTATTAAAATATGTCTATATATTATATAATAAATACATTTGCATATTGTTTGGCCGACAACTTTAAATGTATTTAATCAACCACTGACACAATGGCAAGTATTGAAAACCGAGATTGTCTCAAAACTTTGACACTTCCAACCATCCACTACAACTACATAATTAAATTGTTTATTAAGTTTGTGATGTCGCCTCGAGAATAAGATCTTGTTTTGAAGGACCAATGAAAACACGAGGAAAAAAATTGAGTTGTTAGCAACAAATTAAAATATCGAAAAAAAAACTAGGATTTTTTTATCAACACAATAACAAAATTGCAATCAACCTAAAATCGATTGCTATAGTCCCATCCCTTCGACACATACAAATAAAATATTTTTTTTTGTATTTATTGTTATTACAAAGTTATATAACATTGATGGATTGTGACATAGTGGTACAAGGTACATCAACTTAGTAATTATAGGTCTATTGCGTACAATCATGGAGAGTGCTCCCACCATAACAAGACAGATGGAGCTTAGGTCGATGATAAGATTCCTTTTTTCTAAATAAAATCATAATCAATTTTCCCAAAAAGTACGAGACACTCCATGATAAGCGAAGGCTATCCACCATGCAGTAGCCCAATGATTGGGAAGTTGCTGCATGGCTGAAGATTTACATAACCATACCATACATGGCGTGATGGGACGTCTTCGTCACCGGGATCCCATCGCGTAGAATGAATGCCTACATCGGAAACAGATATCCCTGTTGGCTACTGCCCGCCCCATTCCACTTGGGCCCACAATGCTCCATTCCAAGTTCAAGATAATTCAAATTTTGAATTTAGCAAAGGCGCCAAGGCACAATGCTCCATTCCGAGTTCAAGCTAATTCAAATTTTGAATTTAGCAAAGGCGTCGATCGATAGGTTAAAATTTCAATTTTGAGATTTCGATCTATAGATTTCGCCATAGACTCTGAGCAAATTATAGATTTCTATGCTTTTCATATGGGGTCTGGAATTACAAGTAGTTACAGTTATTCAAATAAGGCCATAGAGCCCGCCCATTTCCTCGACACTTGTCATCTATGTAACTGTCGTCTGGGCCATGGTCGAGACAACAAAATTCTACTGGCTAATGAGTTCAAGGTGGTGATCGCAACAAAGATGGAAATCAATGATTTTGTAAGGAGAGAAGAAGTGGAGAGAGCAGTTAGGGAGTTGATGGAAGAAGAAAGCAGGATGAGGGTAAGGGCGAGAGTGAGAGAATTGAAGGAGAAGGTCGTGATTGCGTTTGAAGAAGGGGGCATTTCATACAAAGCCATGGCCACTGCTATGTCTGATTGGACAACAAACAAAGCAAACTCGGCAGCCATAGTGCCCAACACATAATTTCCAGTTGTGAAGAACAAATTCCAGTCAGAAATTCTGCATGTCGATGGTTATCATCTATTAAAATGTAACAGCTTGCCTTGCATATTACGATAGTTTTATTTCACTTAGATTAGAAAATAAAATGGAAATAAAGTGAGAAMAAAATATCAGACCTGTGGAAAATGTTTTAAGCYGCCACGGGACAGAYGGASCYGTGAACCCATGGCAAATGAGTGGTKCTATGCTRCTTTTTCCTATTTTTATATTTCATATTATTATTAGTTTAAATATATTTTCATATGATGGTTTTAGGTTTTGTTTCAAATTTTGGTTTAGCAATGTCATTTTGACCATTCAAGCTGGGTAAATATTGTAGATTCCTTTTAATGGCTGGTTTGGTTTAGCAATGTCATTTTGACCATTCAGGTTGGGTAAATATTGTAGATTCATTTTAATTGCTGGTTTGTTTTAAAATGAGACTCTTTGAATATCTCTTAGTCTCGCTGGTGAAAAGGATGCGCAGAATTAGATTTTGTATTTTTTTTTTCTCTTGCTTGCTCTGCGCAGAATTAGATTTTGTATTTTTTTTTTCTCTTGCTTACTCTGAGAAGAATTAGATTTTGTACCTTTTTAATCAAATAACCCTTAGTCTCGTTGGTGAAAAGCATGTGCAGAATTAGATTTTGTACTTTTTTTTCCTATTGCTTGCTCTATAGCATATAGCTATAGATTACATAACATAATTTTGTAGGTTTGTGCAAAAATCATTACATTACATTACATTTGAAATTTATTAATATAAGATTAAGATACAAGATTCATTGTACGTAGGCATAGAGGTACTTATATGACTTCCTACTTGTTAGGAATGAAGTTCTCACCACCATGGAGCCAAAGCCATAGGGTTTGATATTATGTTGTAATAAAATGAATTTCTCACCACCATGGAGCGAGAGCCAAAGCCATAGGGTTTGATATTATGTTATAAAAATTTTAATAGGTAAAGATTAATTTAAATTATAATTTTTTTTCCTAAATTTAAGGAACTTTATCCACCTTAAATCCCTTAAATTTTGGGAAATATGTATATTTTGCTTTCTTTAGATTTAAATTATAATTTTCAAAGATGAAATAATGTTTTTATTCTTTAATTTGATTCTCAAAATTATGTATAATTCATATAAATCAACATTAACACAACCCATATAATTCATATAAATCAACATTAACACAACCCATATAAATCAACATTAATACAAGTACACTTTTGATTATCATTAAATTAAAAAAAATGATACTTATTAATTACAAAACAATTCAATAATGTTGAGCCATACCCAAAACTATATATAACTCTAAGCACCTTAACTTCAAGAGATGTTAATATCACATTAACACACTCTATTCAGACACAATCACAAAAGGATGTCTATCCATTAGATATACTAAAAATAATGCCACCTAATAACATACACAAATATAACGGGCTTACTAACTTGTTAATTCTTATCAACCTCTTTCAACCACTAGCCAACTTGAATTTATAAATGAAGGGGATGCATATTGACTTTTTAATGGCTTATTTATTGAATTTTCCCTAATTACAATTTTCCCTTAGTTAAATAATAACTAGAATGATCTTAATATCACATTAACACGCTCTATCCAACCACAATCACTAAGGAATATTTAACCATTAGTTCACTAACAACAATGCCACCTAATAACATAAATATATATAATAGGCTTACTAACTTGATAAGTCTTACTAATCTCTGTCAACCATTAACCAATAATCAAAGAAATGTCTATCCATTGAATTTAGCCTTAATTAAACAAGTGTTCCATGGCATCATAGTCCCAAGTTGGAATGAGAATAAATTCATGTTGAAGTACATGTGGTGTGCATGCAGAGGATGACTTTGGACACTGGATCCAAATATAATAGACTCAACGTATTCAAATATAACAAACACAATTTACTGACATCCAGCATAGTTTTCTTTGAAATTGATTAAAAATTAATAATGTCTGTTACATATTTCTGGAATCTGTTCCATATTTTTGAAAATTTAAATGTGTTTTTCATATCGACTGGGATTAGGGCTCCCGTGAACCATAAAATGAAATAAGTACAAGAATTAGGAATGTAGAAAGAAGAACTACGCGACGGTAGAGAGGAAGACCTAAAAAGAAGAAATTGGAAGTTATGAGCCTTTAGTTAGAGATTTATATTTAAAGAGGTAGAATAACTGGATTGATAAAGAAAACAAGATGACATCAATATAGACTTACTATGAAGTCGATGCATTTTTGTTGCTGTCGTCCACGGTCGCTGGAATCGTGCCAATCAGTTGTTTCCCTTCCTCGATGAAGTTGTTCATTCTCCATTGGAACCATTATTCAATGTAGCTTCTCATGGGGTCCACATTGATTTCATCCTGGATTTCTATGTCGAAAATCTCATTTTCTATTTTCCTTATATCCATAGAAATACTATGCAGAGCCTGTTCAATTTCTTCATTGTGTGTTTCATAGTCCAGTAGCCAGTTCTCGAGCTCATCTACACGATATTCAAGGATGTTGTAAAACTTTTCTAAAGACAACCCCTTTAAAATATCAAGTTGTTCATCGAAGGATTCTTTGGTCATTGACAAGGATTTGAGGACTAAGTTTGGGTCTTGAACGTCATTGGTACTTCCGGCTAAGTCTATTTGGTTCAGGCTTCTGAATAATTCTTATTTTTCTGATATGGCTTCTTCACATGATTTGACAATGAGCTACAGGTTCTTAACTTTATTTTTCCAGCATGCTTTTAATTTTTTGATCCTCTTTGGGGAGGGGAGATCATCCTGTCTTCTTTTCATATCCAAGTTGTTGATGGCATGGTTCGAAAAAGGGGTTAGCATATGTTCATAGAAATGGTGATCATTTTTTAAATCCGTCTGCAAATTTCCATGCAAATCATTTTCCCTCTTTCGAAAAGAAGCTATATTTTGTGATGTTTCCCAGGCTTCAGAAAGTAGTTGCATTCTTTTCTTGATGTTATTATATACAAGGGATCTACACGATGCGAGGAGGCTAGAGGATACTTTTAACTTGGTTGCAGGGGTAGCAAGAATGGTTTTTTCTAAAGGACTGGCAAACTCTAGGGTAGCAATGAAAGCCTCCTCAAATTCCTTGACACGGTCTTTCAGTCTAGCATTATTCGCTTCAATTCCTACAATGGAATCATCAATAGCATCACCAGTTACGCGGTGAAATAGGGAGATTTGGGACAACCACATTTTCCTAAAGTTAATCTTTGTATGAGATCTTCCTTTCTTATTTATTACATCTCTCTTTTCAATGACCATATTTTTAGATTGGTTGTCAAAAACAACGCTGTGGAATACGAAGGATTCATCTTTGTCAATGTTAGTCTTGGCTATTTCCATTGCGGAACTATGGTGAATCACATCTGTGGACGGGAAAACTTTGTGCATGTGCTCAGTTTCAATTTCAAGTTGCATCTGTTCACTTTCAATTTCAGGTTTGTCCGTTTGTCCTACAATTTTTTTTCTCTTCTTCGTCAGGGGAACTTTGTGAGAACTATCAATTTTTGTGCGAGGAGGGTTCTTATCTCCTCCTCCATTTGAAGATTTCTAGGTTTCTTTCTTACTAGGGTGGGTCGTTGAAGTGATGCTCCATGATGTCGTGCTCTTGGGAGTGTTGGCAGGGGACTAGACACTCTTCTCACTAAATACTTTTCCCTTTTGTTTGTACAACTCAGTCGTGCTTTGCAATGTCTCTATGTCACAATCGCCACAAGCAGGATTGTTTTCATCACTATGTCTCTCTTCAGTCAGGTGTCTATGGATAAAAGAGCTACTAAAGCCAACTGCTAGTAAATGTTCTCGAAAAATCCCATTAGGGTCGAACCCTTTTATCCTTTCATCATATGTTAGGTTCAAGTTATTGAAAGTCTACTTGTGAGTTCCAGAACCTAGTCTATCTTCCATTGCAGAGTTGAATCCGTACTCGATCTGTATGTAGGTTGTTGTTGTTTTTTTTCCTGAGTGGGGTTGTGTTGTGGTTATCCTCACTATGCAGGAATTGAGTCGGAAGGGGCTAAAGAATCAGGTTTTAAGGCCCTTAGTTGAAGAGGCAATCTGTTAGGCCTGTGAGAATCTATTTCTAGGTAAAGGAGTCTGCTGGGAAGTGGTATTCTTCCAGAGAGAGTCTAGCACCAGCTACAGAGCTCTAAGACTTTCTGATCCTGCCTGTTGTCGAGACCCAGAGAGGGAGGTGAAACAATGATGGACTATTCTTGTGAAGGTGTATACTCCTGGGCAGAACATGCATGTGGGGAATGAGAGTCCATGAGTAGTGGGCGTAAGAAGGCATCCTGGGAAGAATCCTTCCAGTTATTCTGTGTAGTTTTCCTTGTAACCTCAGCCTAGACTAGGATTCCTTGCCTTGGGTGGAGTTTAGTCCCAGCTTGGGGGTGACCCACTATTGAGCATGATGAGTAGCATGGTCTAAGGCTGGGAGGTTCGTAGAAGGCCTGCACGTGGTCGGTGGAATTACCACAGTTTCAAAGATAATTATCAGCTTATGCTTAATATTATGTTTTGCATGCCTGTGATGCTTATATGTTTCATGTATTCTGTTGTGCATATGAATTATTGTTAATGATAGGGATTATTTATGTTAGTAGTAATCTTGTGCTTACTCTGAGTTAAATGTGTTTAATATGACTTAAATGCATGTTATTAATTAAGTATGAGAATGATGTTGGTCCACATCGTAGTGTTTTCCCGACCAGTGGGATGATGGCCTGAGACGTTACAAATGGTCACATAGTGGAATAATTCTTTGGCTCGAAATATATTTTTCGGTGCACCAAGAGACCACCTCCTTATATTCAAAAACCTCTGGGACGCAACCTGCATGAGCGATTCCAGAGGTCCAAATCACTTCATTTTGGGTGGAACGAGATGAATAGTAAGAGTATGCCCTGGACCATTAGAAGTTCTGGTCCCGACGTCCGAAGATATTCACTGTATCTCCAAAAACTACTGTCAACCTGCTACCATAAGTTTACAAGAACGTTTGTTTTCTCCAGACGATGATTGAAATGAAGAGTTGGAAGGGATATTATAATGTTGCGCAAATCTTGGTCCAATGCATGTGAATTGGAGATCTCCTCGAGACTTTCACTCATTAATGACAATTTCAACAACTATTGCATGATTCATTGTTAACATTAAAGACTAGTAATTGCACACATAAAAGTGCAAACATGGCGGATACGACAATGAGCGATTAAGCATTGGAGATTTCTTGAACAGGTCAATGCGATGACTCATGTTTGAGATGAACAATCGAAAGGGACAATATAAATCATACAGTCCAGAGGGTATAACAGGACAGTCCAGAGGGCAATTTGTATATCGCGGAAGTCTGGGTAATGTTTGCAGGACACAGAACAATGGAGGTGCAAACGTGATCCCACCTATCCGAGAACCTGCAATCAAAAGAGTGTCTCAAGTATGGAATAGAGAAACAACTGGGCGGATTCATTTTCACTAGTATATTGGAACTTGTAATATATATCGCATTGCGTGGCAAGATCTTTTCTGCATGTCTCTCGGAAGAAAAGAGAAAATAAGAGAAGATAAATTAATTTAAATTCAAGGAGTCGAGCTTTAATTAAATTTCACTGTCTCGTCGATGCTTTTCCTTTTTAATGGCAGTTTGTATAGTTGTTTCATAATTAACCATTAGCATTAAACCTTGGTCGGGCATAGTAAATAGTGCCTAAGAATTGGAGATTTCGTGAACCCGCCAACCCAAGGAACTACGAAAGAGATTCCATGAAATGGGCGAGTATGGAAAGCCATCGAATAGGCTTTAGAATTAGGGTGACAATGGCCGTAATTAGTTAATAAGGGGAAGGATTTTGTAGTTTGGCCATTTTATGTATGTTATTATATATTTAATTCTGGTTGAAAAAAAGGAAAGTAAAGTCTAGCTTTAAGGTAAAAAAAAAATGGAGGGAGGTATTTAAATGTATTTTTATAACATAAAATAGAAGAGTGAAGAAAGATCAATTTCATGAAAAAAACAAAAAATATTTAAATGGGAAAAGAGTGAAGAAAGAATATAAAAGTGAAAAAAGGAAGTATTTAAATGAAAAAGAGAGAAATATTTAGATAGTTTTTTTTTTATAGCATAAGAGAAGAGTGAAGAGAAATCATAGCTAGAGCCATAAAAAATGGAAATTTTTTATATGGTTTTTTATAGTGAAATGCATATACATACAAAAATAAAATGTAAAATGTTGTTCATTAATAGTTTAGATATATATAGAAAATAAATATTAAAAAATAAATTCAAAATAATGAAATCTAAATATACATAATAATTTCATATTGTTATTTTTGGATTCAAAATTGATGCTTTTTTTATTTCAAAATTTACCATAATTGAAATTTTGTTTTAATTTAAATACATTTTTTAAATAGAAACTTCATATTTTTGAAAACCAATATTCACATTTTCATATTTTAGTTTTGCACTTTAAAACATCGATATTCATACTTTTAAAAATGAATCATAATTGATTTGGCAAAAAAAATTCTAGTGAGGGAGGAGGGAGCCACCCATAACACCTGAACAAAAAAATGGATAAGCTGGCAAAATTGGTGATGAAAACAACCATTAACTTCAAGTTGACAACCCGTAATAGACTCATAACAGTCTTGTAGCACTCCAACTCTCGCATTGAGCATCCCATTAAGTCTCACATGTTGAACAACTACACCACCATCCAAGCTATGTAAAAGTTATGCATTCTGAGGAGAAGAGGGAGATAGGCCGCAAAAGGGTGTATTTACTACCCTTGGTGCACGRTGTCCAAATGTCACTCCATGGGAACTAATAAACTTAATAATTGGTAAATGAAATTTATAACATTAATACTTTGTTTAATAATTTTATTTTAATTTTCCAAATGTCATCTAAGGTGATGTTTACTTGCCCTAAAATGTTTCTAAATAAATTTATTGATTAATAAATTTTTCTCTTAAAATGTATCTAAATAAATTTATTGAATAATAAAGTTTTTGGTTAAATATATCTAAAAATTTGATTTATTGATTAATAATTTTTTTACTAAATATATCTATAAATTTATAAATTAATGGTATAAGAAGTGTTATAAAGTATTTATTAATAAAGTGTTTATTAATGTTTAGATTTATAGAGGGCGTAGTGCTACAGGTCATAGTTCCAGAGGGCGTAGTTCCACAGGTCATAGTTCCAAAAGGAGTAGTTCCAGAGGCATAGTTCCAGAGGGTGTAGTTCCACAGGTCATAGTTCCAAAGTTCCAGATGGCCTAGTTCCAAAGGTCATAGCTCTAGAGGGTGTAGTTCCACAGGTCATAGTTCTACAGGTCACAATTCCACAGGTCATAGTTCCAGAGGGCATAGTTCCATAGGTCATAGTTCCAAAGGGTGTAGTTCCAGAGGGCGTAGTTCCAGAGGGCATAGTTCCAGAACTACGCCCTCTAGAACTACGCCTTTGGAACTACGCCCTCTGAAACTACTCCCT